>JAULJZ010216110.1:793-18199 GCA_032270985.1 Heliamphora pulchella | reverse complement strand
ATTGAACGGGACATTTGGGATAATTAATTTTGTACTGACTATATAAATTAATTCACACCCCAAGATTATTATGAATATTGTTTATCCTTTTAATTCTGAAATAATTATTGATTTGCGCACATTTAATAGTCGTTGTTTTGATTCATTAAAGGGTGCGATCTTATATGGGTCTATATTTCCGGTGAGTTGAATAGCGGTATTATTTATATGGAAAATATTAATTATTGACGAAATTCACATCCCGAAGATCGGAATTGATGATACCCCATTAAGCATGGTTATAAGTTTTTATCGGGCCAAACCCTGTAGGTAGATTTAATTATTCAGCGGTCAAATAAGTTAAGCAGAAGAGTTTAAGGAATATCAAGATGTCGATTAAATTAAATTGTCAATAATTAAATTTAATTGGCGGGTATCGAGAATCTTAACGGGGGGAGAAATTGTAAGCATTTAATAACAGGAGCTAAATGCAAGAAGGTCTTGAAATTATAGGTCAGAGTACAATTACAGTTCTTTAGTGGTGTGAACTGTAATTATGTGTTTAATGGAAATTGCAAAAATCGCTGCTGGTTTTCTATAATTGCAGATATCGCTATGCGTCTTTCATTAATTGCAGAAACCGCTGGTAGGTGCTTGTGTTCCACTGAAAGTCTTACTCATAATTACTCTTCCGGTCCTTACTGTAACCCTAATATACGCGGGTAGGCTGAATGAGTTGGAGATCGATAAATCATATCTCATATATCATATATCATATTTTTTGTCTTTCAAGATAAAAGATATCGGGGTTCTGTCGGTACGAGTTCTCGATAGACCGTAGCCCACACTACGTTCGAGAAACGCGTAAGGGAATACAGTAGAAGATCTGACTGGAGTTTCAACTCGATATGAAATCATAGTTGAAGATTAGATCGATAAGAGGTGTTCTTCTAAATTAACTTTGGTTGCACGGATTTATTTTTTATCGTTCTTCGTCAAAAGTTTTACTGGAGCCCGTTTTGGCGTTTGCCCGTCCAGTTAATTTTTTATCAAAAATCGTTTACAAAAATAATGATCTTGGCAGTTTTACCTCCAACAATAAATTCTCTTCGGGACTCTAGATGTATGTCCCCATCCTTTGCCCATAGGTTGGCGTATAGATTGTACCAAAGAAGCCTCCCTGGGAGCCTGAACTATCTGCGTCCCAGTCTGTCGATTTGGTTGGTCATATGTCTGCTGCTGAGTAGGTTGCGTAGTAGATGTTTCTCGGTTAGCTCTTCCTTGTGGACATTCACGTCTAACGTGCCCCTCTTCACCACACTGAAAACATCTAATAGGTCCCCTCTCTTGAGGCTGGCCCTGTGTCAAATTCTGTTGTTGTCTAGGTGCTTGCTTTCTTTGCGAACATTCTCTAGCTGTGTCCTTGCTGCCCACAAACAAAACACGCAACTTTCCTCCGCCACAGATGGGGTGGGTGTAGAGCATTGAGTCTGATGAGATCTCTACGATACCGAACTAGTATTGCCATATTCCAGTCTTCGCTTCTTGTAAGGTCGTACCTCAGATTGTATTATTCTAGCCACTGATAATTGCCTATTTTTCATAATCCTGTGATTGTCTGGCATAGAACTTTCTATTACCATAGCCATCTCAACTACCTGCGAGAAAACCCTCAATCGAAACCCTATCACTTTCTCTCGGATAACAGGTCATAAACCCCATTCGAACCTATTAGCCTTTAATTCCTCCATTGATACCATTTTTGGCACAAACTTTGACAAGCTTGTGAACTTTTATTCATATTGCAAAATGGACATGTTCCCTTGTATCAATGATAGGAATTCCTCTCTATACGTACCTCGAATAGACTTAGGATTGATTAGTCTTGCCTGCGGGCGTTTAGATTAATAAACTTAGGAGCCAAGTTAGAAACGCGTTTCACGGACGTGATTTCTAGCAAGGAATCTAAGTAGGTTATCCAAAGTGACGCATCATTCTTGTCGGTTCTCCTCAGTAGCGGGGTTGTGTCTGCATAATCGTTGTGACTATGTGTTAGCATGATTATGTGGTATGTGTTAGAAATAACATGATAGATCGACCTTAGGGTGTTGTGTTTTATATTTCTTTTATGTGACCGGTACACCCTTAGAGACGACGAGATCGTGGTTTGGGTCTTGGATGTGCGACTCGGTTCCTATCAGTTACAGAGGTACGGTTATGGGTTGAGCGTCGATCGCTTGGTATGTTATGGAACTCGTCAGTGAGTTGGGTATAGCCGGGTAAGGTTGGCCTCGGTTAGCAAATCGTTGAGTGTTTGTATGAGCATACTTTAGTTCAGGTGTAGTCGAAGTATAGTTGATGGCTTTGGCTTGAGTAGCTGGCTTCTCTTGAGAGTAAGTTATCGAAAGTTGTAGTGGTGTTAAGGATAGCCTTGTGAGTAGGGACGATGGGGTGTCGGAGACCCTGGAAATCGGTTGTTATGATTGGATGGATGGATAGACCTGAGGATAGTGATAGTCCTTTTTGAGTTTTTGGTGTACATGGTTTCGGTAGTGTGATGGATTAGGTACGTCGTGAGCCATGCTATGTCATGAGCCGTGTACTCAAGATGGGGTATAGACGGGAACATAGTGGATGGGAGCGTAGTAATCCTTGGCTAAGTGTCTGTTGAGACAGCAGAACGTGAGTGGTTCTGGAGATATTCCTTAGTCAGGATGTTGATGGTGATTAATAGGATGTTGTTGGGAGTTTGAGTAGTTCTGATGACCTTGGACGTTGTATACCTTTTTGTGGTTTGAAAATTGAGTTCTGAGTGGGTGAGCTCAAGGATGTGGGAATGAGTATGAGTTATAGATATGCTGGGAAGAGCATGGGTTACGGTTGTATGGGAATGTGTAAGGGTTCTAGCGATGAGTATCAGTTCCGTGAGATTCCAACGGAAATACAGGTTCGTGGTTTAGTTGATATCCTAGTGATTAAGAGATTGTGTTTGGGAACCATGCTAAGTGCATGTGGTTGGCTTAGTGTTGAGATGATGTATCCCGAGTATGATATGTCTGAAAGTTGTTTGTGTTCCACCTTAGGTTCAGAGATGGGTATGTTGTTTGCCCATGGGAACAAAGTGTGAAGTGATGTGGTTTAGCAGTATACCGTGTGGTTTGGCTGGCCTGGGGTGATAGGTGAGAAATCGTAGGGTACGATGCTTGCGATTGATATATGCCTTGAGGGCGAAAGTGCGGAAGGTGTCTGCATGGTTGTCAGAGTTATTAGTAACTTTAGATGAGAGGTCCCAGAATTGGGTTCCCTTTATTTGATGCTGTGCCTTAGACAGTGGGCTTGAGGCTGTGACATGATTGTGGTTTGCCTAGTAGAAGTTAGGTTGTGTAGCGCAACCTTATGACGCGAGGTTTTGGGCGCACTGGGATGTGTAGTACCAGGTATGCAGATTGATGGTATTCGTATATGTGCGAATGACGTCGAAGAGTTGAGAATTTGGTGTAGCGGATGGTCTGAGTACTGTGATCAGAGTTGACAACAGCTGTGTGACTGTAGTCGATGTGGCCTCGAGGTAGGACTTGTAGAGTTCTTAGAGGCTAAGTGTTGATGAGTAGTGGGAGTATGCTAGGTTGGGTCATGGTTTCTTGTTGGCCTTTTTCTTTCCTTCAGATGGAAGGAGAGAGAGTTTTCTTGTAGACGATTATCTGATGCGAGTTATTTCATATCGGGTGGATAGAGATGCCAGGTTTTTGATTGGTTCAGGTTGTGGTTGTGTTTTGAGACTGCAGAATCTCAGTGGATTTATAACCCATGTGTGACCCTTGGAGTTGTAACTCAGGGACGTGTATCGCTAGGATTGGGTGATTTTTGAACTAATCCTTCGTGGTTTCAACGGATGGTTGAACCATTTAGATTGTGATCCCTGTGAGGTCCGATTGGTAGACAAGGAATGCTTGGGGAATTGGTGTTGAGATGTAGAGTTCTTTTGTAGTGATCAGTTGAGGATCGTTTACCGTTGTGTGCGTATGGTTATGCTTCTAGCCCATGGCAGAGCGGAAAATTTGTCAGAACAGTGAGGCGGTGATATGCGTATGGTGGGTCCCTGGTAGACTTTTGTGAGTCTGGCTTGGGTCCTATTTGGGGCTTGGAACTGCTTAGAGTTCTTGGAGTCAAGGAGTGGTTGTCGACTGTGTTAAGTAGTATGCTTCGACATAACTATTGTTTGTGTAGGTGGTGGTCCCGAGAGTATGATGTTGGAGAAGCCTTGGTTAGCGCGGTCTATTTGGACCGATGCGATTGTTTGGTTGGAAACAGAAGGGCCACGATGAGTTCTGGATGTGAAGAAATTGCTAAGTGTAAGATGCAAGTCTTGGTTGGTTACTCGACGGATAAGTCTTGAATTCGAGTATTCGGTTAGTGTGGACTCCAGGGATTGAGGTATGTGTTATGAGTTGGAGTTAATGTCGGATGAAAATCATCATATTTCCTTTATTGGACGACAGCAATCATGTTTGATTTAAGGTTGACCTGTAGTCTTAGCATCAGTGATTGGATAGAGAGACGCTGAGATGGGTAGTGCTGTGCGGTTGCACGGGAGATAGGATTGGGTTTGTGTAGGTTATTGGATACCTATGAGATGTACTATCTGCGTGACGTGTTTGGTTAAGTGACTCATTTGGGTCAGGTGACTTTGTGGCTGTGATGCCGGATTGGTTTTCGGTTGTGTGGACCCTTGTCTGGGACAATGGTGTGCCACTTGATTTTTCTCCAGGGTGAGATGATGGTTGTGATGAGATGTGTTCTTTGGTATTCCAGGTGAGTTAAATGAGCTTCTCTCTGGTGAGCTTCTCTCTGGAGTTAGGTGTTGTGTTGTTGCTCGTGGATCGACGTTATATCAGTTTCAGTGATGGAGATGTTGGCATCGATAGGGTAATGATGTGGTATCAAAGTCGGTGGTCATTTAGTGATCACCAGATTTGAGTAAAGTTTTTGTGTGTGAGAGTTATGTTATGAGGTTTGGTAGTGTGAGTTGGATTTTGATCCGATGTTTCAGGGATGTTTCCTAGATGACAGTGATGTCAGTGGGACTTGCACGTGCGGGCAGTTTGTGTGGAGATTGAATCTTCAAGTCGGGTTTTCCTCGTGTGATGACAGGTTTGGGATTTTAGTCGTTGGGGCATTTCTACCGTTATGCTATGTTGCTCAGTTTGCATCAAGAATTGTCGATAGTTGCGGGCTGGTGTTTGGCTTGAGATTTAGTATCGAACTTCTAGAAGGACGAAATTCCTTGAAGGAGGGGAGAGTTGTGAGACCCTGACCCATTTCATTTTTGAAATGTTTAAATGTTGACGGAAGTAAGAATTAAAGTTTGGTCTTGCTTCTATGGTTCAGGTTTTCACCCAGTGTTGACTGCTCGAGCGGTGGGTGCGCACTCGAGCGGGTTAGTGGCAGAGAGTGGGTCTGGGAGGTGACGGTACAAGCGGTGGTTGTCCGCTCGAGCGATGGTATGGCAGAGGGGTATGTCGGCAGGGGTCCGCTCGAGCAGTGGAAGTCTGGCGCGAGATTTTATAAATATCAGAGGCTTGGAAGATATTTTGGATTCTTAGCTTCTAAGCTAAGTTTCGGTTCTCTCTACCTTCTCTCTAGCTTTTTATGGGCCCGATGCTCCGTTTTCAGCAATCGAACAGCAGATCCTTGCTATTGGTGCCGGGGGCTTCACATCTATCCGAACAGATTCCCATTTTGTCGAAGTTCGATTTTTGAGACTTCGAGCTTTTGGCTCAACGAGGTAGGATCCTGGACTCTACTACTGTGAAAGGGTGCTACATGCAATTGTATGCCTTTTTGCTGGTTAGAAAATGCATTAAATGTTATTTTTCATGTTTAAACCTTGTTATTTGATAAAAAGCATGTTTTTTTGTTTTTTCTTGGTTTATTACATGATTCGGACATGTGAATGTCCGTGGTTTTTAAAAAGGTGGTTTTAAAAATAGAGGTTTTATGGATCTCTTGAAAACGTGTTTTTTTTTTTAGGTTTGAAACTAACCCTCAGGGTTGAGTGTCACATTTTTAAATGTTTAAATGGAAGTATGTTTTTACATGCTTGTAGATCTTCATGTTGATGGATGTTGGATCTCTTTTTATACATGTTGATGTACAACTATTTTTTGGAAATGTTTTCGTAGTCGAGCTACGGGTCGATTCTTAGATGATTCTCTAGATGTACCAGGATGGAGGGTATTTGGCACGAGTTACCCTCGGTGGAAGTTCAGAAACGTGCGTAAAGTAGGTACCTTTGTCCTACGAGGTAATTCCCGTAAAGAATGGGTGGGTGCTTTTATTCCTTGGGTTTCGAGCCCGTAAAGTCAGCAGTTATGTTGTGGTGGCTCCGTATAGAACTTTCCATTACCTGACCAGTCCTAAGATGTTGAGGGATTAGGTAATGGGCAGGAGTCTATAGCTGCTACCTCTGTCCCTTTGTGACAGAGTCAGTACATAGGAATCATTATATCATTTTCCTCAGCTGTGTGTGTTCCGAGTGGAAAAAATCTTTTCTCTTTCCTCGATGTGTGATCCAGGTGGAAAATAATGTTTTGGTTACTGCTTTTCTTTAACTATAAAAATGTTATCTGCATTGTTGATATGCATGGTTTAATGATAGAAATGTGGGGTTTTATGAAATAAAACCTTTTTGAGGCTTGTGTTTGCCTAATGGAAAACTTGCGATTTTGGGATGGAAAAACCTTTTTGGCTCTTGTGGTTGAGCCTGCATGCTTATGATTGCATATTCTGCTTTACAGTTTTATAATCTATTTCTATTGGGCTTCGGCTCATAGTATGGGATTTTATTGTAAAACCTTTTTTAGGTGACGTGGTCCAGTAGGTTGACCCGGTGGTGCCCGGAGGTGGATGATGGCAAGACGTTTGTTTTATCTGGATAGGTAGCTTATACTTGTTGAATATGTTTCATGTTGGGTTATAACATGTTGTAAAACATAAGTAATTATTATGAATATATGCTTGTTTTAATGCTTTCGAGACAACCTTAGGTTGGTTGTTATTTTTCGTTGTTGGGTACAACAGTTTACAAAATGAATTTTCAAATGGTTTTTGCCTCATTCAAACTCTAGTGCTTCGAGAAGGTTTTGGAACGGTCTAAGCTTCTTTTAAAACGAAAATATTTTCTTATGCAAAACATGTATTTTATTTTTTAAAGGTTTGGCTTAAGGGCCGCAATCGTAGTCTCTTGGCTACTCTTTTAAATCAAACAAACCATCGGTAGTACGTTTTACAAAGGTTTTAGCCTTGAATGGCTCTCTGGTTTTAAATCCCTTTTGTGTTGGGATGGTTTTTTGTGCTTGTTATAGCTTTTCGCGTGACCTGGAGTTTAGGGCGTGACAAATAAAGTACCTTGTATCACAAGGGTATTGGTGGTAGTCTCGCGTATCTCAAGATTTGACAAAGTACCAGTTTCTGCTATGGCATAGATCCTTTCCTGGACTCCATATGTCTTTCCCCGTCCTCTGCCCATAGGTTGACGTACAGATTGTACCGAAGAAGCCTCCCTGGGAGCCCGAACTATCTGTGTCCCAGTCTGTCGAGTTGGTTGGTCGTATGTCTACCGCTGAGTAGGTTATGTAGTAGATGTTTCTCGGTTAGCTCTTCCTTGTGGACATTCACGTCTAACGTGCCCCCTCTTCAGCACACTGAAAACATCTGATAGGTCCCCTCTCTTGAGGCTAGCCCTCTGTCAAATTTTGTTGTTGTCTTGGTGCTTGCTTTCTTTGCAAACATTCTCTAGCCGTGTCTTTGCTCCCCACAAACAAAACACGCAACTTTCCTCAGCTCCAGATGTGACGTCGAGGCCACAAATGGGGTGGGTGCAGAGCGTTGAGTCTGATGAGATCATTGCGGCACCGAACTAGTATTGCCCTATTCCGGTCTTCGCTTCTTGTAAGGTCGTCCCTCAGATTGTGTTGTTCTAGCCACTGATAATTGCCTATTTTCCATAATCCTGCGATTATCTGCCATAACACTTTCTATTACCACAGCCGTCTGAACTACCTCTGAGAAAATCGTCAATCGAAACCCTATCACTTTCTCTCGAATAGCGGGTCGTAAACCCCTTTCGAACCTCTTAGCCTTTAATTCATCCGTTGACACCATTTCTGGCGCAAACTTTGACAAGCTTGTGAACATTGATTCATATTGCAAAACGGACATGTTCCCTTGTATCAATGATAGGAATTCCTCTCTATACGTGTCTCGAATAGACTCAGGGAAATATTTTTCCAGGAATACCGTTGTAAATGCTGCCATGTACCGTCCGTTGTCGTCTTTGCAAACTCCCACCAATCATTTGCCTCTTCCCAAAGTTGAAAGGTAGCGAAACCGACCCTAAGCTCATCTTCCACTATCTGCAAATTATCTAAGATCTGGGTGACTACCTTTAGCCATTCTGCCGCCATTCAAGGGTTAGGTTCCCTAGTATAAGTAGGAGGGTTCAAATGTTGAAATTCTCTCATCATCATTGTAGCCCTTGCTTCCGTATCCCGTGCTCCACCTTGGTTAACCCCAGCCCCAATTAAAGTCCTCAAAGCATTCAGTTTCTGTTGATTCACTTCTGCACCTCCAACTGGTTCCTGCGGGGCGTTGATATCCCCTTCTTTAGGAACTGGCACTCTCCTGCGCCCCAGGCCACGATTGTGACCTCGACCTCGACCTCTACCTCCCTCTTGCCTAGGAGGCATCACTATACGAAAAGAAAATGATCATCAATACAAAATTCGTAAACAAATCGACACTCCCTTCCCAAATAGACTCAATTTTAAGCGCTAACAAGGCTATCCATACTCAAACTAAATCACACTAGCATATAAACACATGCTGAGGGAAAGCCTCAAATTAACGCGGCAATCCTGGCAACTAATTCAGATTTTTCATAAAAAGAACATCGGTTAAACACTTTTCTATTTCGAACCCCAAAATAGTTGATCGGATGCCAAATGGCAAGCCACATCACCCCAAGACTCAACCTCCATGCTCATATAAACATATAGCATGCGCAAGACAATACAACTACAATCCCATGCAAGCACACAAATTATGTCATGTAGTGATGCCTAATTATCATCAAACAATTCTCGTACAAAGGTCGTCCTCACTTTTCACGGCTCCTAGGTATTCGAACCTAGAGCTCTGATACCATTCTGTCACGACCCAAACCTGGGTCCGTGAACTAACCTCTAAACTCAGCATACATAAACCATATCAATAGGTGATGCCCCAAAACATAAGAAAATATTGTACATAACATTCAAATAATTTAATAAAATGAACCAAGTTCTAAAATTTACATTTCCAAATATACTATAAATGTTTGAGACAACCCACATTCAATATTAAGCTATCACTTTCATTACATTACTTTCCTTAAGTTTATGTACTACAAAAAAACAAAAGACAACAAAAGACATCATAGTTCCATCTACTGGCCCTTCCCAAAAGCATCCATAGCTTTGGTGTCACCCTGCTCTTCGGAACCTGAAATTATTTGACATATATACATGAGTCGAAGCTCATAGGATAAAGATTAACTCATATATAATGCATGATTTGTGAGGTGTGATGGGTGTAACCAAAATAAATGTGCACGTTTATCCAAGTCATTTCCTTTTTAACACACACACCCATGCACACAAATTTGTCTCAATTTATCCATTTCTCTTCCTAGTTCTCACACAACCGTATCAACTTTAATGAACCGGTGTCCGGTGCAACTTATAAAAACCCCTCCATATTAATTTTCAATAGGCTACGCGAAGCCATTAGATAATAGATAGCTCTATAACTTACCACGACACAACACCACATTTTGGGAGCTAACCCGTGGGCACGTGGTTCTCATCTTGCGCAAGTTTTCGGTCTTTTACCGCGGAGCCGCTAGCCCAACTTAATCTACATCAATCCATACGGTTCATTATTGGTTAAAAACCCAGGAGTCCAACCCACAAATGGTTCCTCTCCTGATTATTTCCATAATACACCATTTTGATTCCAAACCCAATTTTTCATTAAATTTCCAAATCACATGTTTCACAACTTTCATTATATAATTTCTCATAATTCACATCGTTTCTTCAGGTTGATAGCAAGAAGATCACATCATTTTAAAGGGTAACATCCATCATGTATATATATACATATCAATTTGAAGTCCACTTTTATTGTAGAAGAAAACCCAATCACTCATCCAATGCATGCCTCCCAACTCAATCGAGATATATATATACATATATATATATATATATATATATGTGTGCCATTAGTTCAAGCGACTAGGAATTTAATAAAAATGGCCAATAATAATGAAAATAAGTTTTTCTAAAACATTCGGCTAAAAATAGGTGAAAAATGGTTATGAAATTTTGACATACCCTCACTATTTTAATCACAACTTTTTTTAAAAAAAAGAATTTTCTTGTGAGAGTAGTCTTGTTGGAAAGAGGATTTTCGGGGCTTCGATTTGAGTATAAAAATGACCCAATTCAGAGTCCGAATGGGGGAGATACACTAATTTTAAAAATAACATTTTAACCAGTGAAACAGACCGCGCGACAGACCGATCGATCGGTCTATCAAACGGTTTGGCCTGCAGAAAATACTGAGAGCAACCCATGACCGCTTGATAGACCGATCGATCGGTCTATCGAGCGGTCCTGCCCCAAAAAATTTATTTTTGCTAGGTTTTGAATCCAAAACCTATCCAAACCCAAATTGATGCAAAAACATAAAATCTCAAGTTATTTAAGCTTCCATTTTACACAATAAACTCACAAATTCATAGTTATCCATTTTCTAAAACTCTAATTTTCTAAAAAACCCAACTCAACCCATACACACCTATCAAGTTTTTCACTTATATATGAAATCAACAAGATTTTTACTCATATAAACAAAGTATCAACCCAACTAAACACAAAACATATAAGATAATCTAAATCTTACCTCTTGAAGCTTTAACTCTTTGAAATCCACCAAAATCACCACCCTAGGGTTTTGGCTCTCATTGATTTTGCTCCTTGATGCTCAATCTTTCATTTTCTTGCTCCAAAACTTGATTTCCTTACTTGTTTACCTCCAATTTAGCTTCTAATATTGTCAATTTTAGCAAGAGAGGGTTAGGGTTTGAGGAGCAATAAAAATTCTCCCAAACGATCCAAGAAAAGAAGAGGAAGAAGAGAAGAGATGGGAGAGGAGGTGGTGACGTGAGTGGGGTGAGGGAGTGAGACCCCTTGCCCCTTTATCTTTCTCTCTCAATCTCTCAAACTCTTTAGAATGGTCCAAGGCCATGTTTGGCTTGCCTCTTATTGTTTCTACTTTCTTCTTTCTACTTTTAGCTTTCATGACCCATTTTTCACTATAATTTAATTCCATTAGCTTCATAATTTAATTCCACATTCACAACTTAGTTTTAAACCCATATTCCAATAATTTAAATTAATAAGCTATACTTTGCCACAAATTATTGTCATTTAGCATCCTGTATCGCTATTACACTTTCACATGTCAGTAAGTTAATCGTTAATGAACAAAATTTTATAACACCCATGTCCAAAATTTATTTCGTTTCCTCACTTAACCGAAAACATGTAAGCACAAAATAAACACGTATCGGGTCCTTACAGGTAATTTATTTTATACTGACTATATAAATTAATTTATACCCCAAGGTTATTATGAGTGCTTATGTACTTAATTCTTAAATAATTATTATTTGCGTATATTTAATATTCATTGTTTTGATTCATTAGAGAGTGCGATTTTATATTGGCCAATATTCTTGGTGAGTTGGATAACGGTATTAATTATTGACGGAATCTATGTCCCAATTGTTCGGGATTGACAATACCCACTTAAAGAAGCTTATAAATTTTGACCGGGTAAAACCCTGCAGGTGGATTTAATTATCTGGCAATCAAATAAGTTAAGTAGAATGGCTTAAGGAATTTTAAAGATGCCGATTAAATTAAATCGTCAGTAATTAAATTAACATGTTACCTACACTCTTCATGAAAACGACTTTTGAAGAAGATCACTAAAAACAAGGATTTTGGATTGCACAAAAAGGTGTGACAGAGGGTTCTGTTTGTCACTGACCTTCAACAAAGACTTTCAGAGATTATTTGACCATTCAAAACTAAATATCTGAGGCTTATTTTTGGTAGGTAGCTAGATCAATATGTTGGCTACAAGTTTCATGAAAATCCCAAAGATCATTTTATGTTTGAAACTGGGGTGTTTGGGTCTGCAATATCGGCTGGTCTAAAAACAACATGTTTTGGTAGAACGATAACGTAAAAACCTAGGTATGGATATAAAGAACACACTCAGGCCTAACATTGTTCTAGCCACCTAGCATGTTGTGTGTCAAGTTTTGATCTATTTTCTTTACATGGATGTGTTATACACTTATATATCAAAACTCCAGAACTCATAGTAGTCATAAAATTCAAGAATCTCAACATGCACACCCATATCATATCACAAAAAGTATGAACAGTCCATATTTTTCTAGCATGATGCCTTTTGTTCCATAGTTTAAGTCTTGTTTTTTATTCTATTTTCTGAGATGGATTGAGGGAGTTTGAGGTTGATTTAATCAGAGTTTTGAAGTATTTTCTTACCTTAAAAAGATTATATGATGGTAGAAGGAAGACTGGGACTTAGCATTAGAAGATCTCACAGCTCCTTCTTGGATCGTTCTTCCTTTTTCTCCTTCTTTCTCCCTTCGTTTCTCCAAAACTTTGAAGAACACTTAAACACTCAAAATTTGGTCTTTCTCTCTCTCTATATGACCGAAACATGAAGGAGAAAGTAGGGGAAAATGGGTCTTATTTATAGAAAATTTTAGTGGAGGAAAAATGATTAATGTGTAAGGAAATTTTTGATTTTTTTAAATTCTAATTGGTTGCATGGTAGGTGGAGACTTTTTAAGAAATTTGAGATCTGAATTTTTAGAAAATCAGATGGGAATTTTGGCTAGGCCTTGTTTGGTGGCTCAAAGTACTTAATTTTGCTTTAATTGTTTATTTAGTGGTGTTTTAGCACTACATGGTCCAAGAAAATATTTTTAAAATTGATTTGATGTAACTTTTTGGTCTTCTAACTTACTAAAATGAATTATTTTAGTATTACTATTATTATTATTATAGTTTATAAAAATTTTGACAACTATTAATTATTTAAGTGTAAACAATTAAGCTACTTTAAGTTATTTTGACTAGATGTGTCATTTTAGGTTTGTTAGGTGTGTAAGAACTTTAATAATAATTTATTTACTTTTGTTAATATAAAATATTAAATTATTATTAATATTACTTATTTGAATAGTTTTGGGACATAATAAGGCTTGATTTGTACATCTTTTTCTCATTTTGAGCTTAAAATATAAAAAGTGACTTTTTAGGCATAAATCCCTAGGCAAACCGGCCACTAAGGGGCAATTTTGTCATTTTTTTGTTATTTTGTCTTTTGCTACTTATCTGAATTAAAATTTTTAATTTAGAGTGTCTATGTGTCAAATTTTAAATTTTTAAGACTTTTTGGTGTATTCGGGGCAAAATGGTCATTTTACCCTTTTTATGAAAATTTCTAATTTTTAATTTAATATTTCATGATAATTACTTAAGTTAGGATGTTGGGAGTTTATCTGGGTATTTGGGTTTTATCTCTTGAGTGTTAGGTCTTTTAAGGGTTTCTGGATCGAATTAGGGTTTTCTGGTCGAGCAAGGATTTCTAACATTTTAGCGACTTAAGACCTCATGGGCTAACCGTTGCTAATACTAGTGTTTGAACTGGGTCCTTACATTTTATTCTCTATTTGTTGTGTTTGCCATGTTTAATGTTCACGGTTGTGATGTTTGTTTTGTATTTTGTAACGACCTTAATCTTTTGTTGTCACGGCCGTGATCTTTTTGTTAAATCCAGTGATAAAATCATGTTTTAGAATCACTTTCTATTTTTGTTTAGCCTCACATACAGTATTCTAGGAATCAAATTGTGCAGCATGTCTCTTAGGATTTTTGGTCATTTTTTGACCTTTCCTTACTCAATTTTGGATTCGATGCAGCATAATAGATATAGGAACCCTTTTTGCATGATCCATAAGACCTTTCTAATCTTTTCTTTTTTGATAGCACTTTTTTTTATTATTTTATTTTGCATATCCTTGTTCTCTTTTGTTTGAACTTTCTTTAATCTCCCATTTTGGTATATGTTATTTTTGAAAATTTTAAAACAAGAATAAAAAATGACAAAGTAAAGACCAACCTTGTGGTTGAGCAAAAAGTGTGCGTAACACATTTCCTTTTCATACCTTAGCCCTCGTACCATCTTTTTCTCTAGTAACATTTAAAATGTCCTGTGGCCTATTTTTTATTTTTCTTAATTTTTTCTAAAAACAAAGTGGCGACTCCATTTTTACATGTGCTTGGGTATCATGAGCATTTTATTACAAAAGAAATATTTTCTTTAAAAACAAAAAGATACCCAATAAATCATTTTCAAATCAGATCCAAAAATTCCCACACCTTAAGAAGCCGATAAGTGCTTTTATTATTGAAAAGGGTTCTGCATCTAAGCTAAAACGCAAGAAGAGGGAAAAAAATGTTCAGAAACAAGGTGGCTATGGCGCCGGTATTTTGGGGTTTTAGGAATGTTTAAAAATAAGAAGTTCAAAAGATGTTTTGGAAAATATTTTAACACCTTGAAAACTAAATTTTGAAAATTTGTTTTTTATTGAAAATAGAGTCGTTACTTAGTTTTGGAGAAAAACAAAAATGACTACTGATATTTAAAATGTTTAATCAGAGAAAGAGAGTTCGAGGGTTAAGATATGAATCGGAGAAGGTGTTAGGTACCCCGTTCGCCCAACCGTAAGGTTGGCCTATACTAATCATCATTGCTTCTCAAATAGGATTTCTCAAATGCATGCAAATAAAGAAAGTTGAGGTAAAGAGAGAATATCCAAAATCAAATATAGAAAATACATAACATATGTATTTAGAGCACCAAATAAAACAAGTATCAAAAGAAAAAATCTTAAGTCTTACGACATGTAATTTCTAACTAAAAGATACATGGAATACTCCCATATACAATTTCACCAAAATAAACTAACATGATTTGCATAAAAGAAAAAAAAATGCTAGAAAATATTAAAATTACCTAGACATAATTTGTTACAAAATAAACTAAACTATTCTAAACACAATTTTAGAGAAAATAACTAAAATATCAAAATAAACTAGATTAGCATATGATGAATGAATGAAAAAAAGAAATGCTAAATGTAAAATAAAAGAAGCATAAAAATTCTATATTAAAAGAAATCTTACTAACAAAGAAATTAAAAATGAGGGTTTCATGACAAAGAGAATTTAAAGGTTTAAAGAAAGTTAAAATGAAGAAAAAATTTATAAAAGAAAATTATGCTAAAATGAAAAGATTAGAAAATACTTATTTAAACTACTAAAAAAAAACCTAACAATTCATATTTTATATTTTTAAAAGAAACAAAAGAAAATGCAAGGAAGAAAATTACACTTAAAGATGAAATCTAGATTAAAAGACTTTTTATGACTTTTGTGTAAAAAAAATAAAATAAGTACTATGAAAAGGAAATGAAACTATAGAAAAAGAGAAAGAAAATAAAACTTTGTAAAAAAAATAAAACTAATAATAAAAATAAAATAAAATAAAATACTAGAAAAGAAAATTACATTACTATTAAAAGAAAAAAAAAGGAAGATGGAAAATAAATGCTTGAAAATGAATATTAAACTAATATTACAAGAAGAAGGAAAGAAAAAATAAATAAATGCATTAAACTAATACTAAAAAAATAACAGGGCATTAAATTAATATTACAAAAAAAGAAAAAAAAAAAGAGAATGGTACAATGAAAGAAAAAATCTACATTATGTAAAAAAAAAGAAAAGGAAAATAAATTGAACATTACAAGGAAGCTAAATTACATTAAAAAAAAGAGAGAAAAAAAATGAAATATACTAGTAAAAGAAACTAAATGCAACTATTTAACTCAAATGTGAATGTAGTATTGACAACTACAATCACATAAATGTAAGTGCATTATTGTAACAATCAACAACATTAATAAGTTGTAATTGTCAAAATATGTTAGCACTAAATTGATGAATTAAAAAGTTTAATGTAAGTGAACAAATAAATAAAACAAGTAAGCTAAATAAGCTAAAACTTGAATTTGAACACAAATGTAACAACTATATAAGCAATGCAATAACGTAGTCAAAACGAAATGATTAAATTAACCCGGTCACTCTAAAGAGATAGAAAATAGTGTTAGAAGGACCGGGGATCCAAGCAAAATATCTGGATTGCTAAAGAATCCTCGTGTCGGGGAGTGGTGGTAGGCAATTCGGTCCTCGGGGGATGATCCAAGCTAGGGTTTCAGAACTTCGGTATCGGGAGGGTTCGGCTCTTAGTACTTCGACAGGATTTCGACGTCAGGGCTTGGATTGCTTGGTGACTCGGTAGAGCTTCTCTCACTAAACTTATCTCTAAAATTCTGTCTTGAAAACGTACACTCAGGTACGGTATTTATAGAATTCTTCAACCAATGAGATGCTGCCACGTTCTGGGACATGTCAGGCCATTTGTAGTTGCTGGTCGCCATGTTATGAATTGGCAGTCGCCAGGTTTAAAAAGGTTCCACAAGATTCTATTGGCGGTTGCCACAATTCAAGTTGGCGGTCGCCAGGTTGAAGGTGGCGGTCGCGACTTTTGGCTAAGGTTTCCAAGAGGTTCTATTGGTGGTTGCCTCAATGAACATGGCGGTCGTCACATTTGGAATAACTTGCATAGCAAGTTATTGGTGGTTCAGCATAATTTCATTGGTTTGAAGGTTTTGGTTCAAATACTGAGTTTGGATCATTTCCTGAGGATCGTGCTGAGGCACCATTCTAATTGTTTTCATCATCGGATTCTCCTAAGATTAGGCGGGGTCAAATTGGAATGTCTACAGTGGCACAATTTGCAAAGCAGTTAGTGGGCCACGGACTAGTGCAAAAAAGCCAAAAGACAAGTGTTTTCACTATAATCAGATAGAGTATTAGAAGAAGCAATGTCCAGTGTATCTCGATAAGATCAACCATTAAGGTAATTTTCATTCGCTGGTTGTTGAAATATGTTTAGCGGTATTATCTATCGATACCTAGTGTGTAGATACGGGAACTACTAATCATGTCTGCAATTCTTTAAAAGAATTCCAGAAAACTAGACAGCTTAGTGATGAAAAAATATACCTGCACATGGGCAATAATATATGGGGGCAGTAGTTGTAGTGGGAGATATCACTCTTAATTTTAGTAGATATAGGATTTTAATTTT
>JAULJZ010216090.1:4708-18203 GCA_032270985.1 Heliamphora pulchella | reverse complement strand
GCACAATCATTTTAATATCTAATCCTGTTATACCATATCTCCAATACTGATTGTAAAACTGGTGCATTAGTACCTGCACAAAGTTTACATATAACGGTTGTGCACTGTTTAAGAACGTAAACCCACCTATAAACACCATGTTATAGAGTATTTGGGTTATAACTTTCGTGCTCTGCTATGACTGCATGCCAAAACAATCTTTGTACTTTCAGGTAGTGTTGGGTTGGAAGTGCAGTTCAACACTTTGATTCTCTTTTGGGTAACGAAGTTCATAGTTTCACTTCTTTCACTTGTACCTCTGCATGCCTCTATGTACCAAATGCAAAAGGGATTTGGATCTGAAATTCTGTAATGTGCTTTACATGTGGTCCTCCATTTCAGATTAACAGGAAGAGAAAAAGAAAATATTAAGAGATTCATGAAGTTGGGGGAGAGCACATATAAGCGCACGCGCACACACACACACACACACACACACATATATATATATATATTAATTATGGTGTGGGCATCTGGATGGCTATGATGGACGATCTTGTTGAATTTGTGAAAGTCAAGGTTTTGAAACGGGGAATATAATAAGGTGGCACTTGGGACTATATGTGGTGCCTGGATTCTTCCCTTTTCCAGATTTATATTATGTTGCCATGAAGACAAAATCTCAGGTAGCAAGCATAATTAGGTGAGTGGGATGCTTTGACATGTTAGACTATCAATTGTATTTGTACCAATAGTTAAGTTGTTAGGAAGTGAGCCAAAAATGTATGTTAAGCTCTCTAGCAAGAGGGTTGGGAATCTGAGGTTTATTTTAATAATTAATCCTGATATCAGATCCTTGGGGACATCTTCACCTAGTTTTATTAAGTCTTCAACATATTTGATTATTTTAAATCATTTTCACAAATTTAGCAATATGGCCAATTGCAATAACCTAGAACTTCTGACTTCAAGTCATTTGATTGCTTTTGCTTCTGAAAAGAAAGGTAACAATTTGAACAAATTTACCCAAAAAAACAAACAATTTGAACAACTATTGTTTTCTAATGATCATATTGATGTTTCATTGTCTTCCTAAGAACCATAGCCCCTTTACTCATGGGGCCATTTTGTGTCTGTAGCTTAATACCTAATGAATTCGTAAAAATGAAAATTCATGTTTATAGTTCAATGATATAACACTCAAGAAAGTAAAATTATCATTGCTTCTTTATTTGTTCTGGGTTTCTCAATAATTTGTCTGTTAGTTTGCATGTTGACCGTTACAAGTTAGCATGTTGACCGTTGACCGTTACAAGTTAGCATGTTGACCGTTACAAGTGATGTTTCTCCACAGCAGATGATAGTGCCTCCTCAGATTTTATGGTTTTCTGAACTGCCCCACAAGTAGATACTATCAAGCATTGCACATCTTGCTTGATTGACTCGATTTCTGAAGACCATAGTTGGACCCTTCTCTTTTTAACTAGGAGACTTGAATAAACAGTATCATGCTTTTCCCCTCTTATAGGTATGAAGGACTGGATAGGTTTATGAAATCTCAACTTAAATTACAACCAAAATCCCTGCGATTTGTTGCTAGTAAAGTTGCGGTTGATGACATCATTTTTGGGTCCTTGGACTTGCTCGTGTTTTTCACTTACATGGGTTTTTCTACCGGAAAGAGTGCTGCTCAAGTTAAGAAAGATGTGAAGAGGGATTTTGTCCCGGCTTTCATTTTGGGAGGATGCATATGGCCTATTGTTCAATTTGCGAATTTCAGATTCGTTCCGGTGAGGTACCAACTCCTCTACGTAAACTTGTTCTGCTTGTTAGATAGTTGTTTTCTGTCGTGGGTCGAGCAGCAACAGGATGCTCCTTGGAAACAATGGTTAGCGTCTTTTCTGGCTATAAAGGAACCAGAAGAAGGCCAAGGTGGGTAGTTCTTTTCCCCACAACATTGTTTCTTCTCTATTCTGTGGACTTGGGGTGAGATATTACATTGTAGAATACATGCCAGATAAAAAACTCAGAAAGGTTATGGAGAATTTTGAAAATTGCCGACTTAAGCGCTTGAAGTTGGGATTAGAAGTGATGATATTCTTTTCAAGATTATATCCTTCAACTACGATTTCAAGGAGGCGCCGGTTTCAGGTTTTCTGAATTCATTTTGCAATAAAAAGCTGCAGACTTTCTATGCTCCTTTGTGTTGAGATTTTGCTTTGCTCCTCTATCAAATCAATTGAAAAGTCAATCATATGGGTTTTAAACTTTTATCAATAATATTTTGCATTTGCAGTTCATTTTTTCAGTCAGGATTTTCCACTTAAAAATTGCTTTTCATAATCAACCATTAATGATACAAAGATTTGGCTTTAACCAAAAATTAATTTCTTTTTTGGTTCGTAATTGGGTTCGTAATTGGTTTTCACAATCTCTTCTAGCTTTCAGTAATGAGATGAATCTATGAGAGAAACTCTCGTTAATTTATCCACTATGTTATCCCCTTGGTCTCGAAATTCTCTCCTACATAAATTAGAAACGGAAAGTCTATTCGTACAGAAATAAATGACCGAAATTTCTATTTGTTACTTTTTTTTTTGGATATAGTGTGAACATTCGATAGTTATAAAATAAAATAAAATAGGTTTAAAATAGTACTATATTATGTTTTATTGAATATTTTATTTTTTAATATATTTTTTTATAATTGAAACTGTTTATTTTATATTATTTTTTTATTTTATTACTCACAAAAAATATTTAAGTTAATTGGATATTTTAATTATATGATATGATTATATTTGTTTACTATTTTTTTTTGTAAAATTATATTTACCATTCATTTGTTATTTAACAAATATGATCTATTCAAGTAATTATCAATATCAAATTAATTCAATTTTTTGCATCAATGATCTACTTAATAAATATTACATAATAAATAATTTTAATTACAAAAATATATAAAAATGCTAAGTCTCTCATAATAAATCACCATAATAATTTACTGACAATGGTTTAATGAACATTTTTTACTATCGCCGTCTCACATAATGTTTTTTTTAATTTTTAAAATTCAACTCTAAAATATTTTAAAATTTTATTGTATGTATTTATTTATTAAAAAATTTATGATTTTACAATTTATTTGTTGAGATTTATTAATGAATATTGATGCTAAATATAAAAATATATAAAAATACAAAAATAACTTTTTAAAATTCATTTTTAAGAAGTTCTAATTAACTTAATTTCTTGTTTGTTAAGAAATTTAAAGTTAGATTTTTGTCTTTTGTCTTAAAATTAAAAAAAATCAAAAAAACTTCAACAATTTTGTTATTATAAAAAAATGACATATACTTTAAATTTTGAAATCATTAGACGTATATACGAGAAGTTTTTAATACCACTTATGTATATAAAAATATTTTAATATAGTGATATATAAAAAACTTCTTATACATTTTGATATTTAAATATAAAAAATTTATCATAGCACGTATACATATGAGTTATTTTCAAAATCTAAGTATGAAAAACTTTTTATACGTATTTTTTTTAAATTTTTTCATTCTTAATTTTAAATAAAATAAGCAACTTACCAAAAAATAAAAACTATTTCAAGTATGAGAAATTTTGTATACTTATTTTTGTTTTCATTATTAGTTTCAAATGAAATGAGCAACTTGCAAAAAAATGTGAACTATTTCAAATATGAAAAACTTCTCATATTAATTTTTAAAATTTTTATTTTTTATTTTTAATTTTAAATAAAATAAATAATTTGTAAAAAAATGAAAACTATTTCAAGCATAAAAAACTTTTCATACTTATTTTTAAATTTTTTTTTCATTATTAGTTTTAAATAAAATATACAACTTGTAAAAAATGTAAACTATTTCAAGTATAAAAAATTTCTCATACTTATTTTTTTTAATTTTAAATAAAATAAATAATTTATAAAAAAATAAAAACTATTTAAAGTCAACATAGTTTTGTGTAGATACCAATAGAATGGAAAAATAAATGGTGGCCATACCAATTGAAAGAAATAAATTTAGTTTGTTCACTTTAATGTATGATCAAAATTAATCGTGAACTTACATTTTGTGATCGATGCATCACGATCCAAACATCCGATCTCATCGCCAAAGTCAAGATTAACAAGAAAAATAAAGTAAAGACAAGAAAAAAAAAAAAAAAACGTAAAAGAGATAAATACACATACCTCGTCCGTCCAGCAACTTCAGTGTCAAGATCTTTCCAAAGGTTTGGAGGAATCACACAAGCAGTCATGTAGTTTTAAAAAATTATAAATACTGCCAACACTTTTATGTTGTACGTACAGAAATTTAAAAAGTTTAACAGTAATAAAAATTAGTATTTTTATACACATATTAACTTTAAAAAAATCATTACAAAAATTTGAAAGAATAAATTATTGCAGGCCTAATAACTATAGTGCGCACCCACTTTTGAGTGCATAACATATGCACCCTTAATCAAAAATTAAAATTAAAATAACTATTTACCAACCTAAAACTGTTATAACTAAAGCTGAGGTCAGAATAACCCAAAACAAAAGTTGTAATAACCAAAGTCAAAATTAAAATAACCAAGTAATGCATACACTAATAAATTAGAGTGTATGATGTAGAGTTTAAAATAGTCATAATCAAACCTAAAATTGTCACAACGAAAACTTAAAATTATCATAACCAAAATTAAAATAAAAAATAATTAAAAATTTTCTAATAAAATTTTTCTAAAGAGTGCACATCATAAAAAATTGTAATAATCAAAGTCAAAGTTAAAATGACCAAATATTGCACACCGTAACAAATTCAAGTACACACCATAGAGCCTAAGATAGTTATAACCAAACCTAAAATTGCTATGGCGAAAACTTAAAATTATCATAACCAAAATTAAAATAAAAAATAATTAAAGAGTGCAAGACATAAAAATTTTCTAATACCTAATAGAAGGCATAACAGTATTGGGGCCTAATTTTTGCTAAAAATTTGGGTCCAAAGTGGTTGCTTTGTGGGCTTTGTCCTAATGCAAAGCCATTTGGACTTACTCTAAAAATATTGAATAATTACTTTCCAAAGATGGGTAACTGGCTAGTAAATGCACAGGTAATTGATTAGTAGGGAATTCCATCCAAAATCTTACATAATTTCATTTCTTTTCATGTTTTGAACTCTTCTAAAAAAGAAGAATAATTGAAGGGAACTAAACTAATCCATCAAATTAATATTGCGGATTCATAATTTCATATGATATAATGATCCAGTGCATGTGTGCGCACAGATATGCATCCATAACATTGACTATATTTCATGTTCAATAATGCTAAGATGACTAAGTTTATATACCAAATGATGGGGCAGGCTCACAAGATGATCTATTGATACAATGAGTCCCAGGTAGGCTCTATTTATATCCAATGCTTGTGAGTATTGTTGGGGATTGTAGCCGATCTTGACAATCCCACCCACAAGTCACCGAAGTACGCACAATCCACACAAGGATGAAAACGAATAAGAAAAGCAATCACATAAACAAAACGAAACGAATAAGAAAAGCAGTCACACAAACGAGACAGATTTACGTGGTTCAACAAATTGTATCTACGTCCATAGGCGTACACTTTTTAACTATGAACTTAGAAGAATACAAGGAATGTGTCTTTTAGGGTAAAAGAATAAAGAAAATAAATCAAAACCCATCCACAACCGCTACCCTATGCAGCCTATAAAGATACAGTCCCGAACAGACCAATCGATCGGTCCCATGACCGCTTGATCGGTCATCAATTCAGATTGATTTGTCTTTGACCACTCTCGATATCTCAGACCACTTAATTGGTCTGTCTTCTGGACGGACTTTCTTCATTCTTCAACAAGTATACCACATCATTTGGTACAATAATTTAGTAGAATAATTTGGTCAACCTGGCATTATAGTTTCATGTTTGGCTATGAGCAACAGTTTTCAAGACTCAGCATCCCACACCTGGGTGTGAGATATCTAAAAGTGTTGGGACTCAAAAACAATTACATATTTAATAATGTTTGCAAACTTTTAGGACTATGTGTTTTCAAAAAGGGACTTCATTATTATTTTTTTATATTAGCTTTAATCAAGCACACTGGATAGAATGTTAACTATCTCCCCAAAAATACCCCTAAAAATATCTTCTGCACATAACCACGGAATCAACATGTGCGCATCAACACACATTTGACTTTTTATTAAGATCTAGGTCCTAATTTAGCAAGGGCATCAAGTCAAAATATTCAAATGTCAATTAGCATAAAGCAGTGTGATTCATGGGCTTACTTTGCTTTCAAGTGGAGATGTCACAACAGTTCAACATAAGACAGCACAGAATCAAATTCCGACGAGGGCAAAAATGAAATAAGGACTCAAACCTTGGGTTCTTCTCTCCTCTTTACAACTCCTTTTGTTTTTGGTGGAAAGATGAGTCGCTTGATTCTACCTGAGGGAGTCCCTGAGTATTTTCCCTGAGCTAACATCAGTCAGCAGCACGGTAACAACTCCTTTGCTGCATACCTTCAACAGCCTCGGCATGAGAAGCTGTACAGTTCATGCTCCATGCAAATATGTGCTTGTGAGGAGGAAAGAACTCTGAACACAACAGATTGCTTCAATGATTCAACGAGCTATAAAAATCCAACAAGTTTCATCTCATTAATTACCAAATCTAACTTCACAGATAAGTCCGCCCTTCGATAACCAGCAACCAAAATATCATAACTGGATCTTGTGAGCTTGTAAGAAGCCCTTATTTGTTCCAAAAACAATTCTAGCCTATCATAAGCTGCCCGCCTAAAGTAGGAACAGACTACATTATTGACATCCTGTGGGCATTTAAAGGATATCCCTTGTCTCAACATCCTCCCAACAGAGTATTCTACATCGTCCAATCTATCCAACACCGAATACATCCTTATTATCCCATAGTGCACTAGCGACAAAATTCCCGGACCTTGGTTGTATTTCACTAAAGTTGTTAACAGCTCTTCCATCTCTTCCACTTTCCCAAGATCATAAAACAACCCCACAAGCTTCTCACCCATGATCTCATTAATCTCCCACCCACCATCCAGTATATATCTCAAAAACTCTCTAACTTTGATCAGACTTTTTCGCTTGCAAAGCCCTGAAAGCACCATTTCCAATATGAGTACATTAGGTGTGACTCCTAATAAAACCATTTCTTCATAATATCTATCAACACCATCATAATTTTTAGATTTAAGACAACCAGAAATGAGGGATTCATATGTCTGAAGATCAGCAGAAAATCCAGCAGCCTTTTTGGCCAAGTACCAAGCTTGCATAGCCTTGTCATTTCCCAAGTTTGCATATGCAGAAATGAAAGTATTATAAGTTTCAGAATTCGGCTTGTATGCATTGGAGCGCTCCATTACTTCGAATAAGCTTAGTGCTGTTATTAAATTAGCTGAAGACAAGCAAGCATACAGAAGTGCATTGAAAATGGCAGAGGTGGGTTTGATTCCATGGGCCTCCATTGAAGTAAACACTTGCATTGCAAGCGGAACGTTATTAATCTTTCCGCACAAGGATATGAGCTCAGAGAAACAATCAAGATTTCTTTCTCTGTCTTTCAGTATTTTCCCTAATCTCCACTCCAACACCTGTCTAAATCCAGCAACCAACAGTGTACAAGTAGAATTAGATTGATTATACGAAAATGTTGTGTGACACAGGTTTGTAAAAAAAGTTCAATTATTTCCACATTCCATATGAGGAAGATGATACACTTCACTTTCAGACAAAGAGAATGGTTATCATAATCTTACGATTCACGATTCAGTTCTCGATTTGATTCATAACTCGTACATAAAACGATATGAATCTAAGGGGGACATGTTGTGTCGAGCAATCATGTAGGACATCAACACCCTTTGAACACTCCCAAAAGCGTGTCCGGTACTTTCTAAACGTGTCTTTTTAAAAATTAAATTTCTAATACTAAACACTTCTTTAACACATCGTGGACACTTTGATGGCATTGTTTGAACCCGACACTTTGCATATACTTTGAAATGCAATATATACACACTAAATATGTTTTGGAACATTTATAAGATAAAATACATGTTTCAAATTTAATTTGTCATTTAAGATTATTTGAAAATCGTTTTAAAGTTCAACGTGTCTTTTAGGAATTTGGACTAAAAAATTAATGGTTGGTTAAGAAATCCGAAAGTTGAATATGGACTGAAAAGACATTAAGCCCAAAAATTAATAGTTGAAGCACAAAAATTGCAACACTAAAAACATCTGGCATTCAAAATAAATAAGGCAAAAAAGTCCATTTCTACAAACTGACTGACACATTCAATGTTTAATAATTTCAAACAATACTCTACACAAATTCCTTGCCTGCTCTCTCAAGCTGAGTGAGAATTGAAGCGTTATACCAAAAAAGAGAAATAGTACCATGAAGGCCAGGTTTCATACTCCAATGAAATTCCATGAAACACACCCTCTAAACTGGAGGACCACTACCTGAAGTCTCACATCGCTCTAAGTGGAACTAAAACGAGAAACATGGAAGGAGCATTTCCCCTATCGAAATCACATCCTAAGCGGAGAAAAGCAGAAAACAGAACACACACAAGGACAGAACAAACAAACTGAGGGGATACAAAACAATTTATCTTCCTTTCCCCCAGACAGAATAATGCCATAGAAAGCAGTTAGTAACACAATCACTCATGCCAACAATTGGCTATATGTCAAAACAAAAACTTCCAAATCATCAAAGGACCAATTTATATTGTTACTTTTCAGATAAATCACCAAACAGCCAATTTATCATCAAAGTCTTCATTTTCACTTTTATGTTGATATTAATATATAGCCATTTCAATATCCATTTCAACATGCACCATAACATCAAGTCTTCATTTTCTCTTTTATGTTCATACAGTCTTTCACTTTTGGAGTGATTCAAAAAGGTGATTTTATGAGAGTACTAAATATCTCAATTTCTTACCATTGCTCCTATTAATGTATCAAGTTAGAAGAATGAGAGAGCTTAACCTAAAAAGTTAGCTCCTCTAACTAATTATATTAAACCATCTTTTGTAATATTTGACATAAATGACCCTCAACATTCCATTTCTCTCCTCTTTAGTTATCTATACAAATGACTATAGTGATAACATAATTTTTTTTTTCTTTTCAAATCAGACAACTCAAATGAGATGTAAATAAACATAGGGCTGAGAATCAAATTGTGAAAACTAAGAAGCTCGACATAGAGGTGGGTCAATAATACAAATGTTAAATACACGTGTTGTTAGGCGTGTGGAAATTAATTATTTTGGGAGTTCGACCCATGATCCGACTTGTTCCAGAGGTACTGCGGTTTTAAATGTTTTTTTGTAACACTTGGGGCTCGTTTAATAACCGGTGTAAGTTGGGTATGATTAATAGTGATGTAGGATTAATGTATGAATTGATAATGATGTGAAATTAATAATGAGATGATAGTAGTTTTTTAATATTTGATTTAGATAGGATTAAATAACAGACTAAACAAACTTATATTTAATTTTGATGGAATTGAATAATGTGAGATAGGGTTAAATTGAATAATTTTTAATATTACCCTTGTATTAAATAAATAATAAAATAATATTTTCTGTTATTTATCGCAAATCGCAACCCTAAAATCACAACGCTGACCTTCGGTGAGCAACCACCGGCGACCCTCCTTCTGCAACGCTGACCTCCGACAAAACCACCAGCGACCCTCCTTCTGCAACGCCGACCTCCGACGAGCGTTGCCGAACATTTCTTTTGCATCGGTGACCACCACTGACTCTCGTCGGAAAACTAACTGAAAATCAAAAGCAGAGTCGTTTTTATAAAATTAGATCTGGGCCGTCGAGTCATTTTGGACGACAAGTGTCACGATCTGGGAGTCAAACAGTTGAGTGCTGTTCACCAGCAGACAGCAGAGAATCGCATCTCTGTCATCCTCCCTCGCGTCTCAGGCGTCGTCTTCCCTTTGCGTCCCCATTTACAGTGATACTGAGTCTGGTGTGGATGCTCTTACAAAGGATAAAATCATCTAAGTAAAGAAATTCACCCAGACTACGATTATCAGTACCGGGTAGGATGCGGGAATACTAAAGTGGGCTTTGGGTGGGATTCATTATCCGCCCGGATAGTTAGTCCATCCCAAATAGATCAAAGCAAACAAGAGAGTAAGTCGCCCACCAGATTGATAATCTAATCCGGCCCACTATAAGGATTAACAAACATGGCCCTAGTTTATGGAGCGGAGGCTAGGGCCAGTTACCCCCAACGGAAAATACTCCGACCCATTTTGGCTTCTGACTTGTTTTGTGGTATTCATATTCAGTGCATATGTTAAAATTTTGAATGCTTGTATTGATTTACTTTTTCTGATAGTGAAATTATCGCAATTCTATGAACATAACCCTAAGTTTGAGTAATACATAAATCGTATCTTGTATGTGTAATTGTGATGTTTTTTGTCGTTGTTTCGCTTTTGTCATAACATGTGTGTGTGAGAAGGGGGGTTGCAATTACCAGATGAGCTTTCTGAGGAGAGGAAGAAGTTAGAGAAGTGACGAGGGTATCCCATGAAAATCCGAAGCTTTTGAGGGTCAGATGATTGTCCGCCTCGGCGTCGAGTGTGGCTTTGATGCGTGAATTTGGTTCTTCGATCAACCTCGCGACCAAAGACGCGCTCGATGAAATCGACGAATTGTTGTAGCGGCGAATCAAACCAAAACCCTTTCTCGCCACAGATGGAAGAACCCTAGAATGAGCAAACTCCATTTTTTCCTTCCGTTTCAGATCATGCCGACTACAAGGGTGAGAGTTTCAGGAGAAGGGTCCCTGCTCTCACAGCAGGGCTGCTGGAACTTTAATTGTATTTTTTTAATCCCAAAATTTAATTAAAATAGATTATTATATTGAAGTAATCGAGTAATTAATTTTTGTATAAAATTAGCTCATTTGAGTATCATTATTTATATAATTAGTGTATGTTTATTTTAAAAAAATAATTAATTTTTAATATTTTAAAAATAAATTGTCAAATAAATTTATTCAAATGATACCACTAATAATATTTGATCAACTTAATTTTTTTTACAAAAATTAAAAACTCAACAATTTCAAAATAATAAATGTTTTTAATTAATTTTTAATATTATAAATAAAACATAATTAAAATCACAACGCTCTTGTGGTGAGAGACTCATAGTAGGGATCCTTAATTTTGCCATTTGAATTAATAGTTTATAAATTACAATTTATAAAAAAAATTATAAATATTTAATAAAAATTATAATTTATAATTAAAATAAAAATAATTATAATTTATAATAAAAATTATAAGTATTTTTAAAAATTATAATTTATAATTAAAATTAATAATAAAAAAAATTAAAAATTAAATAAGGATCGATAACAACAGCCACCAAAGTATGAAATCGAACACAAATTATTTTGAGTATGAATTTGAGGGGAAATTTTTTCCGAGGCAGAGTCCTCTTGTGAGGGATGCCTGTTTATAGCAAAATTCAAAATTTATCCAAGCTGGTTTGCTATAATTGTTTATTTAGTTTTTATTTTTATTTTTATTTTTAATATATAAATTTTATAAAATTTAAAATTTGTCGATCTTTTATACATTTGAATTTTTTTATCGAGATGATTTTAAAAGATAAAATTTATTTATTAATTTATTAATTAATTTTTTTATTGTTTGTTTTTTGCTTTTTTTTTTCTCTCTTTAATTTTTTCACTTTTGGGGTGCTTGGCAGAATTTCTGCTGCTAATTTTTAGTTTTCTATTATTAATTTTAGTTATAAATTACAAGTATTTTCAAACACTCATAATTTTTGTCACAACTTAGAACTATTTTTTTTTCTATTTTAGCTAAACCTACAAGTTTTATCAAATACTCACTTCTACTATAAATTACATTTTATAAGCTATTAGCAAAAGTATTTCCAAACACCTACTTTCAATTTGTTAGGTCTTTTTATTTCCTAGGCTTTAAGATTTAATACTTAAGATTTAGTGTACTTTTTAAAATTTTCCTTATCCCTACCAACCATACACATTACAAATTTTGTTTTGTTTTTTTTTATAAAAATACTTATATTTTATGTAAGTTATTTATAAAAAGTGTTGAGGTAACACATTCTCAAGTATAAACCGTTCTATTTAATTTATGTCCGAACTATAAGGCAGTCATTTTTTACTTTCCTTAATTCTTATTTAAATTTGTTCGTTAAATTTATACATGAAACTAAAAAATAAGACTATTTGTAACTAATTAGAATTTGGGCACGTGCGATGCATGCGCAATCTTTTCTTAATTATAATTTGGTTTTTGTAGATATTTTTAAAAATAAAAATTATAATAAATAATATTTATAAAAAATTATATAGAAAGTTATGTTGGAGTTGAAAATTATGATAGAGTAGAAAGTTATAAGTAGTTATTTTCATAAATCACGTACTTATCATTTGTTAATTAAAACAAATATCATTTATACTTTTCATCAATAGAGAAATAACTCGTATCACAAAAATTCATCAATTTTTGTTAATACCCCTACTCTATCTTCATTATAATAGTATAGATTGTATATAAAAATCATGTATTGCCTATTTACATACGTGCATACTAGATTTTGGACACGTGCGATGCATGCAATTTTTTTTAATTATAATGTAGCTTTTGTAGATATTTTTAAAAATAAAAAAAATGTAAAAAAAATATTTTTAAAAATTTTATGTAGGATGTTACATTGGAGTTGGAAATTATGATGGAGTGAAAAGTTATAATTAATTATTTTTATAAATTACATATTTATTCATTATTAAATAAAATAAATATCATTTGTACCTGTTATCAATAAAAAAATAATACATGTCACAAAGCTTCACCAAGTTTTGTTGATATATCTTCTCTTTTCTTATTACTAGTAGTGGAAATGACACACGCATGCGTGTGTGCGAGAGTGTATTTAAAAATTAAAATAGGATAAAAAATAAATAATAAAATAATTTAATTTTAAAATTGTGAGCAATTATAATTCTTAAATTAGGTAAGGGAGAAAAGGTTTTATAGATAAAATCAAATAAACTTGTTTTGGTATTAAAAAACTAACTAAGAACATTTTTGGTATATAAAAAATTCACACAATTTCATCACATCTAATATGTGCTGTTTTTTTTTTATATATTAGTATAGATTATAAGAATTTCCATGCGTCTTAGAGCATCGCAAATACTAATGTTATTTTAATTAAGTAAAATAAATCTTTTTAAAAGAAATTATTTTTGTGTCACTTTTATGTATATCTCGAACATAACTAAATATTTTAACTAGATAAAGTATCTAGAAAAATATATCTACACATAATTAGTGAGGAGTTGATGATATAATATTTTTATT
>JAULJZ010216081.1:0-18203 GCA_032270985.1 Heliamphora pulchella | reverse complement strand
GATGAAAATGGACATACCATCGGTACGACTGTGGCACAGAGTTTTAGTAGGTCTGTCTTGGTTACGGGGAACAGATAGTAGCATCGTCTATTATTCTGACTCTCTGTGCCAGTATGCTTTGTGTGTATTGAACGGGTCATTCGGGATAATTAATTTTATACTAACTATATAAATTAATTCACACCCCATGGTTATTATGAATAGTGCTTATTCTCTTAATCTTGAAATAATTATTGATTTGTATATATTTAATATCTATTATTTTGATTCATTTGAGAATGCGATCTTATATGGGTCTATATATTCTCGGTGAGTTGGATAGCGGTATTATTTATATGGTGAACATTAATTATTGACGGAATCTACGTCCCGAAAGATTCAGATTAACGATACCCCTTTAAGAAAGTTTATAAGTTTTGACCGGACCAAATCCTACCGGTGGATTTGATTATCCGGTGGTCAAATAAGTTAAATGGAATGGCTTAAGGAATTTCAAGATACCGATTAAATTAAATTGTCAGTAATTAAACTTAATTGGCGGGTATCGAGAATCTTAACGTGAAGAGAAATGATAAACATTTAATAACAAGAGCTCAATGCAATATGGTCTTGACATTATGGGTTATAGTACAATTATAGTTCTTTAGTGGTGTGAATTGTAATTCAGTATTTTTTGGAAAATGACAGAAATCGCTGCAAGATTTTCATAATTACAGATACTGCTATGAGGTTTTCTTAATTGTGAAAACCACTGATGGATGTCTGTGTTCCACTGGAAGTCTTACTCATAATTACTTCATAGGTTCCTATTGTAACCCTATAAATATGCGGGTAAGCTGAACTAGTTTCATAAACTTGTTTTCACGATTAAAGCTATACAGGTTCTGTCGGTACGAGTTCTCGATAGATTATATCCCACACTATATTCAAGAATCAGATAAGCGAATACTGTCGAAAGTCTGACGAAAGATTTAACTCGGAATAAAAAATGTAGTTGAAGATTTGATCGGTAAAAGGTATTTTTCTAAATTAACTTTGGTTGCACGAGTTTTAATTTTGATCGTTTGACATCAAAAGTTTTATCTGGAGTCTGTTTCGACGTTTGCCCGTACAGTTAATCTTTTACCGAAAATCATTTGTAAAAACAATGATCTTGATAGTTTTACCTCCAACAAGGAGAAGTACTCAAAGACGTTTGACAACCACGCTTGGTTCCCAAAGGTCCCAACATGCACCGGAGAAGCTCCTAGACCTAGGCTATATTCTCGCCCAGTTCCATTGACCAGGGAACAATGGCCGATAATAGGAGACTATTGATGGGAAAATATGTGATCCGACCTAGTCAGGACTTGTTTCACTGGGCTCGGCCCATTGGGGAAACAAGACCCGCTGATCCAACTCGTTAGGGCGTCTTTGACTTATCAAGGGGAACTAGCGTGACTGCTGATTAGTATATCATGTTTACCTAGCTAATCAGGTTGGTAAATCGACTAGGAACGCGCGTGTTCGTTATTGCGCGTGGAGTGTCCTGGGAATCCTTAAAGATTCGGCGCAACAACCTTCACGTGGTCCCTCATTACTATATAAAAAGACCTCAAATGAGTAACGCAGGTACGCCTTTAGAATAATTCTCTAATAGTTTCTATTTACCTTGGAGCTTACGCTACCGAAAACCTAATTTGACTGTCAAAGAGATTGTGCCGGAATCCCCTCCGACACCCCTTTTAACGGTGTTTACCTATTTCAGGTCCTCGAAAGACTAAAAAAGTCCACTCCTAGACTGGACACCAATAAAATTAAATATTAAAGTGGTATATATAAAATAAATCTTTATTAAAAAAAAAAAAATATTTATTAAAGTTATTTTCCTACAATTTTATCGTCCCGTGATTCAAATCGGTCTCGTGCATAGCACGTACTCGTTCCTCAGATTCGCTGTATTCGGTCACGGGTCGGATCGGATTCGAAGCTCTCTTTAAATCCTGAAAATGGCCTTCAGCTCCAATCGCAATCGGCATTCGATTCGAACAGGAGAACGAGAGCACTGATAGCCGTATCTTGTTAACGTTAAGTTAAAGTCAGTAAGTTTTCTTTCTCTTCCTCCTCTTTCTTATCATTAAGTTAGGGTTTTGGGATGTTCTATAGAACTTGATGTCAACCTAACAATGGATTCATCGGTATTGCTTCATAAAACAATCATATATAAATTCTAGTTATGAAAAAAGCTTGAGAAAATATAAATACGTACAGTAGTTAGTTATGATGATGAGGGAACTGGGAAATGGGCAATCAAGGTTCATACAAGTAGTGGGTTCTAGAATTAGAATTGTTTGAGCATGTTCTTGACAGTCTTGTTACTTTTATCATCAATGTGTCGGTTATAGAATGGGTTTTGTCTAATCAGTATTTTCTTCTTTTCATTACTTGTGAGTGTATGATGATGGGTTATCGGCATCTGGGGAAAAGTTGTCACGAATTTGAAAGTTTACAAGGCCAAATAGGTTGGTTTTGCTGGCTTCATGAGATATGAAGAAAGAAAAATCTTTTTGTATGTGAAACAAGCGGAAATATAAAAAAGAAACACGCGGCATCACAAGAAAAGAGAGTAAGAGACCTAATGCTCAATGGAAATGTGCTAGTGATGGTTCTTAAGGTCATAACCTTAGAATTACAAACACTTTTACGGAGGAGTCATGTCGTGTCAGGCATCTGCGTTGGACACTGAAGCTCTTCAGTGTTTGACACTTCATTTAAAAAATTAAATTTATAATATCAAGCACTCTTTTGACATTTTGCGGATACTTCAATGTCGCTTCTTAAACCCTTCCAACACGCCCTTGTAACGGAGCTCTTCATTGTAACAGTATTTTGGATTTTTCGAATTAATGCAACTTATGTGCACTGAGTATGTTTTGTAACATTTATAATATAAATATATAAATTTTAAATTTAATTGGTGATATGATGCATATTTTTCATTATCTTTTAATGAAGTATTCATATATCTAACATGCAATAATATATATAAAAAATTTAAAATTTTAACATGTTCTAGACATATTGTGCCCAATAGTTTTTAAAAACTGGCGCGTCGGCGTATCAGTGTTGTGTTGTGGGTCCATGTTTAAGCTACTTAGGTCGTAAGGCATACAAGGGATGTAGGCCCCCCTTTTGTTCACGAAGTTCACCTCGCCATTACATGCCATATAAATCCATTAGGAAGGAATGAAACATGCATTGCTACACACGTGATCAAGTGACTGTAACTCCAGGAAGCTATTAGCTTGTTATTGAGTTTTCTTTTGTCTTTACATGTATCTTTAATTTAATTTGAGCTGGCAGGAAAAATTTGACATGTCCTTTAGGCAATTTCTTTAAAACTAATACTGTTATGCATCCTCTGGTCATAATTTTCTTTTTCCCAGAATTTAGTGCGCATAAGCTATTTAGAAGTTTTGACCCCACAATGGTTGTGCATATTCGTGGATACCATCACAAATTTCTATTTAGAGAATCATTAAAGATCACGTTCAATTATATCATTACAACCTTTCTTGATGAAATTCTACCATCACTTATGAGAGAACTCATTAACATCGTGGATTTGAGACTCTTTTCAGGCATTCTTTTATGGGGTGAAAAGATACAACATGGCTTCACATATTTTATCTTTATGGTCGAGTCGCTTCCATTGTTTACTCTCTATATTACTGTTATTTCTTCATATAAGACCCCTTTGTGTCAATTATATAGTAAAACTTAATGCACCTATTCTGAACTGTAAATGAAAACTTTATAAATTATGCTTAAAAATTCTAAATTTTGATTGATTTGCAATGTGTTGTATTATACTTAGTTTCTCTGGGAAAGTTTGAATTTAAAAATGAAGGAAAAAAGAAACCTTGGAAGTTTTTTTTTTTGAAGCTCAAATATCAACCCAACCTGAGACCTCACGATGTCATAGGTTCAATTTCTTAACCATATACTCATAATGAAATTGGATTCCTATGAAATTGGTAATGTTAACTTTTTAAAACTAGTTTACCCATTTCACCTATAGTACCTATTGAGTACTCTAGTTGTTATGAAAGTGTAACTACATCGTATGACAATTAGTCTGCAACACTTCGTCCATAGAATTCCGCTTGTCTGGTAATATATTATCTTCCAATGTTCTCTTTTTGTATGCATGCTTATCCTTCGGTAAATCATAGTAGAATATGAAATTTTCATTTGCTGCACTAAGGTTAAGTGCAAAATGGTTATGTACCTTTTAAGTTTAAAGAGTGTTGGTTTCCATCTTTGCACTCCAGTGATTTTATAATAGCCGTGAGGTTATAGGAGGAATCTTACAGACCCATCTTAGTCATAATGTTTTTGTAAGGAAAGCAACCATTTATCTATATTTGAAAAGAATTGTTATTTCCTAATGTTTATTTTCTTTTACTTTTTGAACTGTGCACTTTTGTGAGTGTTGTCTCACTTGTCATTGTTATGTATACAGTATACTTATGTATTGTTTCTCATTCTCTGTTTTCTTGTCAAACCCTTTAAGGGTATTTGTTTGACAGATTTAAAGTAATGACTGTGGAATCTTGCAAAAAACTGCTGAAGGTGAATAATCATCAATTGTTGAACTATATTTGAAATTTACATTATAGATGTCTGCATATGCTAATTATGAACCTCTGCTTTCTCATGCTAGATTTCTTTGGATGTTGAACATGCAAAATGCAGCATTTGTTTAAGCATTTGGCATGATGTTGTCACCGTAGCCCCCTGCCTCCACAACTTCTGGTTCGTATCTTAATAATTTTTTGTTTTTCTACGCATAGCATTTTTACCTAAACTTGTTTCAGTTGTTTGGTTTATAATCAAGCTTTTCTTTTTTTTTTTTTTCTTTTCTTCCTTTGTCTTCTTTAAAATTTCCAGCAATGGTTGTTTCTCAGAGTGGTTACGAAGGTCTCAGGAGAAACATTCAAGTGTTCTTTGTCCGCAATGTAGAGCGGTGGTACTATTTGTTGGAAGAAACCATTTTTTGCATAATATTGCAGAGGTAGGTTCAATTTTATTTGAAACTTTATAAAATTGAACATGCATTTAGGGTACCTAGAAAAAAAATAAAAAAATACTAACACCATTTTAATCAAAATGACCAATGATTACAAATATGCCTATAAATAAGCAGTTAAAATATTCAGTGGAACATGGAATAAAAGACTGAAGTGATGAGAAATTAATGGAAGGTGAGGAAAAGGAGGGAGGCATAGAAGTGGAATGGCAGGGTGAGAGTATGGAAGTCAGACCCTTGTTGGGTTGGGATATTGGGTGAAAGTATGGTGGAAAAGAGAAAAAGTGTGGTATCTAATTGTCTTAGCAAAATTTCCACTGTTCCACGTACATTTTGGAGATAAATGCTGACATATATTTGTGAGCTTAGTTAATTTAATAAGGAATGGAAACCAAAAGTGTGAGTGTCTTGAAAATAAAGGCTTCGTGGAAGGGAGTGTTTCTTTTATATTATGGAAGTAGACATAAAAGGATGCCATAAAAATGCTTGCTTAATATTTTGAGTATTGATTTTGCTATATTTTTGTTCAGAATGAAATTTTAGGAAGTTTCTAGTGTCAGATGAGGACTTTAAGCATGCTTGGATGAGAATAATCTATACTAAAATTATTGAAAAGAAGTTGCAAGTTTCACAGATTCCTAAAAGAGTTGCTAAGTTCAAGGCTCATTAATCGTCGTACTGGGGGTCTGGTGGATGAAAGAGGAAACATTGGGATAATTTGCTGAGGCTTGCTATTTGATTAGTGGAGATTTGTACTTTAATTTCAGATTTGATTAGGCAAGATTTAATGCTAAATCTTTTGGTGGTTTTGTTTTTTATATTGAAAACCTTTCAATATTTGATGAAACTGAAAGTCATGGATGGTCACATATTATTTTTGGAAGAAATATTTACACACATCATTTGAGATAACATTGAAGTTTGGAGATGTTTGAGGTTGGGTGGACAGGGCTCTATCAGCTTCCCTCTAAATTTGCCTCTTGCTGCATGTAGCTGGTATTCATGCCTCTCCGGCTGCTTCTCCAAAATAGTTTCTTGTTAAAACTTTCTCGGATATTCTGCTAGAATGCTTATAATGGTCATATTTATTTATTTATTTTTTTGTGTTTTTGGAGCATGTCCTTCTTTGCTCTTGTTTGGTCTTGTATCTTAGATATGTTTCTTCTTTTTCAAAATATGCGGTTTGTCTCTGCAGGACATTCTACTAACTGATTCTTCACTAAAACGTCCTGATGAAGAAGCTGCACTTTTAGATTCCTATGCATCAATAAAGTCGCCTCTTGTGAGTAGCATCATTCTTGATTCCATAGTAGTTGAATTAAGCGTATGTGGTACTAGCATAATTTTTTTTACGACTATTTATAAGTTTGCAAAATTATTTGTTCTAAGTTTCAGTCAACGATGGATTTTCATATGCTCTAAGTGTTGCTTGCATATAAGATCCCATAAATTTCAACAACTGCTTTTATTTTTGTAACTATTTCGTAGTGTACTGTGTTCTAACTAACTGAATCATATAATGTTTATTTTCTATTTCCTTATTGTTGTGAGAGATTTTGGTCATTTTATGAATGATTATCTTTTTTTGTAGTTAGTGCAATATTTTGATTGGTTCTCCATGACTGGAGTTATTTCATACTTGTTTCTCAGAAATGAGAATGCATTACTGATTGTTTTGCAGAAATAGAAAACTTTCACGCATAGTATTTTCACAGCTGTTTGTGTTTTGGTATTAGTTGAAAAATGATTCACAACCAAGAATAATGCTCACAGCGGAGAATGGGTTGGGTAACTCACTCTCTTCGCCAGTGAAAATAAACTAATTGGATGTTGTCTTATACTACATCATAATTTTCTGCTTCAATTACCTTCTTTAAAAAAAAAAATCTTCTAATATGGTTAGCATAACGTTGCATTTATGCTTGGTTTTGGTTGAATTATGTCCAATATTCTCCTTACTGGTTCTCGACTTTTAAGATATCCCAATGCATTGTAATGTTTCTAAATCATGCATTTGTGTTGATGGTATTTATGTGTTCACTATCCGTGTATTCGTGCAAAATTAAGCTTGCTGATTGACAATCAATGTTTTAGTTTATTCATTTTTTCCTTTACCGGTTAAAACAGATTTTATAAGTATAAAACTGGATTTTATTTTCATTTTCTTCTTCTCTTGTGCATATCAACATTTGATGGAATTGTAATTGCTAACTTTATTATAGGTTTTTAGTGGAGAGAAGTGGAGGATTGAACAGTAACTTTGCTATTTTGATTTCCTATCGCAGTTATTAGTTCATAAAGAGTAGCGGGGTTCTCCTAATGCTAAAATATACATAGATATATCCTCAAGATTTGCAAATATGTTGTATGGATGGAAGGTCAAAAGTGGGTTATATTCCTAAAGAAGTTTTACCTGTTTACAAAGGAGGGATATGAACTTGGTACATGGATACAACATTATGCTGACACACATCATTCTTCGTGATCCTCTACCTGTCAACTTCCTCCTCTGATCACCTTGTCACATCTTACTTCTTTCAAAACAAGTTTTTGACAACATATGCACGTATGCGTTTTTTTTTTTTGGTTCTTTTTTATTGTTTGTTTTAGCAAACATACGTTTACATTTTTTTTTTTGTAAAATAGAAAACTAAGAACATCACCAAGCAATATCTGAACTTTTAGACATTTAGTGAATTTTTTTGCTTGTTTTTGTATGCTAGGTCATTAACAATGGAAGAAAGCCTCACCGGAAGAGGACACGTTCACTGCCAGATGAAGAAAGCGATATTGTAGATCTTCCTTGCCCTCAATGTGGTATACTTCATTGGTTTTTATTCATGTGTTTTATTCTAAGCTGATTCAAGTTATGTTATATCTTGTGTGTAGCATATTTATATTCCCACCAATTTCAACTAATTTCTTTAATTATCTTTAGGATTTTCTTATAGTTCGCAACACGAGTTTGTGGTTCCTTAAATTATGAATACTTGGTCATGAGAAGTTTATTTTACTAACTGTATTGATTTTCAACTTTCTTTTTTAAATAATCAGGAACTGAGCTTGCTGGGTACCAATGCAACCAGAACACTATCCATCTGCAGTGTCATGCGTGTGGAGGAATGATGCCTTCTAGAACCAATTCAAGTGTCCCACAACATTGTAAATTCTTGTCAACGTACTTGTAGTTGCAATTTCATATCGTTTTCTGTCAAAACTGTGCTTGGCCTTATCAGAAACGCTGAGGACATTTGCTTGCTGGTTGCTATGTTATTTTCTTGTGTATTTATGTGATTGATTTTGTAATTTCATCAACTTCTTTAGTCTGGGAATGGATTGGGTTCTTATTGCAATCTAATTTACAGACTGCCCTTGGGAAAGATTATGATCACATGAGATACAATGTCCTGCAAAAGTATAGAGGAGTGTATGTTATTCTAGTCTTTAAATCGATTGATGTTCTTTGAAACAGAGAATGTTAGTGGTTTTGTATTCTATGCTTGACAGTGCCTAAATGACCTTCAATAATTAAACAAGAGGCCATATTTCCTAATTAAGGTAAGTCGTTCTAGAGATTGAGGTCTAGACTCTAGAGTATATTGATTGGAGTTGGTTTTGATTGTTGTTTTCATTTGTACTCAAATTTCTTTACTGCGGGTCATCTTGCACATCTTAGCTAGCGTAATTGTTAGGTCTGAAATACTATAATTGTTACTTATCCACGATAGTGCTTAGTTGTTTAGACTTTATAGACCAATTAACTTGGTATAAATTGTGTACTGGATACACAAATGATTATAAATATATAATAATTTCCTAATTGATGTGTGAAAATATCTTGTTTCTTGTAATGTGCAGGTTTGGGTTGTGATCGGGCATTTTGTGCTGCTTATTGGCATGCTCAGAGGATTACTGAAAGCAACTCTCATCCTATTTGCAGTCTTGAGACTTTCAAAACTGTAATCCCTCTCTCTCTCTCTCTCTCTCTCTCTCTCTCTCTCTCTCTCTCTTTCTTGAAGTTTCTCAATCAATAACTTGTTTGTCTGGAAGGTCCAAGCAGAAATATGTATAAGCTAATCATTTATCTAGCTTTTGTTCTTATGGGAAGTGTTTATTGTTCGGGTGAGTTGGGTTCCATAGTTATGTGAATGGTTGGTGTCAAGGCTCTTGACTCTCCAGTTCTCTTAAGAATGATAGGCCCATATTTTGCTTTTCCCCTTTCAACACGAGCATTCATACCTTGTTGTGTTTCCTTCTCTGTTAGGTTTCTTTTTCCCTGTTTTTTAGTTGGTAATGACCTTACTTCCAGTGCTTCAGACCCGGTGTTAAAGTTTGACTTGAAGCTAATGGAAAACCTAATCTATGTTGCAGAATCGATGATTGGTTGATCTACATCGCTAGATGGGCATACGATTAAACTTTGGCTACATGCACATTTTTCTTGATTCCTTGGTGCAGTTAAACTATCATCCTAAAATTCTTATTAGACTTGCAGCATTCCCCTATTTGATTGTATTGTTATTGTCATAATCAGTTTGGGGACATTATTGTTGGAGTTGGGAAACATTCAGTATTTTCCCTTTGAAATTATCTCCTTCATTAGTTGACAGATATTTTACATGTTTCCATCAAACTATAGTTGTTTTCATAACAAGTCAAAAGATAGTAATGACGCGTTGAGATTATCAAAATTTTATCCACGTCAACTATATTACAATGATTGATAAAAACACTATATTACAATGATTGATAAAAACACACTACGCCTTATTTTGAGAAGGGGTTGGGGCAGTGTTCTTTTGAAGTATTTTTATCCAAAATGGTTACCATACTCTGGTTTCTTTATGATTTTGGATTAAGGAGAGTAGAATAAGATGAGCAGAATGAGAAGATAGTAGAAGTGCTTTTTATGTGTGTCGTCAACTATTATAACCTAGCTTGCTATTTGTTTCTAATTTATATGTATTTTAATCGTAACTTGAGTCATTATGCCTAGTTCTGACCTACTATATACTCCGTGCCTATTTTGCCATCGATCTCACTTTGACGATTCTAAGGGTTTTTGACTCAATGCTTATGTCGATGCTTGCACGTGCATCCATGAGTCTACTCCTAGATTAAATAGGTTCATCGAAGTATAAGAGGCTCCAATCGGGTACATAAAGCCATGGCCCACAGTCTTTCCAAAGCTGTAGAGTATCATCAAATTTTGGTATCATCTAGATATCAAGCCATGCACATTGTAAACTGTTGCACTCACGTGATCATTGTAAAGCTTTAGAAGTCTTACTTTTGTGGCATTCTGCCATCCTTCTGCCAATCTCTTTTATTTGATACCTTATTTTGAGCAGCAGCAAGGAAAATTATTTAGGAAAAAGGTAAAATAGCCATAGTACAATGATAAAAGCGGGCGATAAGGAGTCCACCAGAATGGAGAAAAACAAAGAAAGAGGCAAAAACAAAAACCAAAATTTATATCCTGCACACAGCTCTCCGATCACTGCTTTTGTCCCATAGTCCCCCACTAGTCTACATATCACGAATTCCCTTGAAGGGAGATGATACCGAAACTCAAAAAGAGGCTAAATAACAAATTCTATCCCATAAACTCCTAAAATCCACTGACTTGTCTTCAGATATGTTCTTTATATTTGATCCCATATTTAACTATGAATTAATGCTATTAGCTCCAGTCAACACGTGCTAATGGAAAATTGATTTCCTTCATATGTCTTTGTACAAGTATCATTCAATATAAATATTACCGTTGCTGAATGTGATTCTGTAGTTATGTTTCAGTAATGTTATAAAAAGTACATATAAATGTTTGTTCTTTTCTACTTATCGATAAATAATAAAGCATCCTCTTTGATGTATTATGTTTGCTGTTGTAGGCTCACACATGTTATCTTGTATGGTCATGCAGATATCAGAACGCACTATCACTGGAATTCCATTATTGGCACATGAAAGCAATCGGCACGAACAAGAGGTTGGGATCCTTTTTTCTTGTTGTCAGATGTACATATATCATTTCAAGGATTGATGGGACTCACGATTCAGTGGTTTATAGATTACAGAAAGGTGTATTTTACAGATGGGGAGAACTCTGCAGGATATTATCTCTGATTGGATTTCAAAGTTGAACAACAGAGAAATTGGTAATAATAGGGTTATTTATTTACTCTAACTTTTGTTCAGTGATATATAATGTAGTTTTTTAGTGGTTAAAGGTTCTTCTTATTGATATTTTATGTTACATAAGGAATTAAATTTGGGTATTGGGTGGAGGCGGCGGCATTGGACCTCCCTAAACCACTGAATTATGATATGGGGATATGACTCTCGAAATTTTGTAAAGTTAAATGTCCTCCTTATTCGAATATATTATGTTTTGGATGATCTTGTAATTTTGATTGTTGTTACTACTTTGAAATCAGTGGGAAAGAGAATTTGTTCTACCTACCCATAGGAGAAGCAAGAAAAATTATTACCAATTTAAAGCTGCTTCTCATCTTCTTGCATCATCAGACATTAGAGAGGCCAAGTATTCGATTGGTGTATGGGGTATGGACTTAGCCTATGTTTGGACTATCTTTTTTTGTAGGCTTTTTGGGTTTTTTTTTTTTTTAAAAAGTAGATGTAAAAATATATAGAAAGAGTCAGCTGATGCCAAACAAGTAGGCTTTTTTGGAGACTTTTAAGCAAAAAAGCTCTCAAAAAAGTTAGTCCAAACATAGACTTAGACATTTTCCCCATACCCTTGTCATATGGTGTCAAGACAGATACCTTGTTCTATGTGGGGTGGGGTAAGAAGTGCCCATTTTTTTATGTCAAATTGTCAATCAGGAGTTTGTATTCTAAACGTGTTATTTTGTTGGCGTTTTCCCATATGTTGAATTTTGCTAAATTCCTTCATCTTGTTACTTCCTTTAGAGTGTCTTCATTTAGGTATAAAGTAATCCTTGGTGTTATTACCATGGAAGCATATACAACTACAAGGAGAATGTTTGTTATGCATTCTTGGTTGAGATGATATGTAGCCTTTGAGACTGAGAAATGTGAAATTCACAAATTATGGCTTTTGCATATGATTTCCAATCTATTATCCTGTTGTGTTACGAAAATGACTTCATGACTAAATTTTGACTATAGTACAAATATAGGGAACTACTTGTTAATAGGTGTCACCATGGATTTAATTGGCCTTTTGTGCCTGCTGCCTTATGGAATTCGACCTTGTATCGTATAGGTGGGTATTGTGGTAAGGTTAGAGGTGCAGCTAGACAAGTTGGCATACATCTCACATTTTTTTTTTTAATAATTTGATTTGCGATTCAGGTAGAAATCGATATGAATCTGTGTCAATCTACCTTAGGATGGAACTGGGGATGAATTGGTGACAATCATACGATATATGGCTCACTTCGCAATTTATGACTTGTGTGATTCTTGAAATTGTCGGCTCCAAATCCGATACACGTCAGATCCATTTTCATCTCTCTCTCTCTCTCTCTCTTTCTTTTTCCCTAAAATTCCCAGAAAACAACTTCTTAGAATCTTTTTTTTTTAATGTAAAGTACCTAATACAAAACATGCATAATTTGTTGATCATTTAGTGATTAGAGGATTTAATTGGATCTAGTTGACTCGAAAGGTTCTTAATCATTTTTCTTAATCTTAAGGCCAAAATAACTTCTACCTGTACATAATCTATTAATAATTTTGTTATTTTTTTTTGTTTAACGTAATATGAGACGGATCACTGGAACTCAGTGGTTCATTAATTCCACAACCTTCTTATTTATTTTTTCTTGAAATTAAGTATACAAGATACCTTCTCATTCAAGAGAAAAAGTATACAAGACATCTTCTAAAGTTTTTTACTTTTTTGAAAGGTTTTGAAGTCCATTTTTAAAATATTAAAAGACATTGTACTTTGGTTTTTAAGTATCTTATGGCAGGTGGGATTTAGGCTCATATCTCTTGTGATGAAGGTATATGTAAATTTGTACAAATTGTCAGGCATTCTTTTTTGTTGTTTAGTTGAAGCTTCAATTCCTGGGTTGACTAGATTCACTATTTGCAAAATTAGGATTTCAATTCACAATGCGATTTTTGATTTTTTAACTATGATCTAATCTAATATATACATAATCTTCAACTCTTTAGTAGTATCATTTTGTTCAGCGATGGTTTTTTCTTTCCTGCAGATCGATCGAGGATGCCTTTGAATCATGCTGAGATGATAACTGCAGGGACATGTATTTGCAAGTAAGTTTTATTTGTACTTTATTTGCGTTCAGATCTTAACCTATTCATGTCAATATATCTCATATGATTGTTGGCAAGCTCATTCCTTGCCATGCGTAAAAATGAGATTATTTGCAATACTTGGTTCATAATTGAATTCAACTCAAATCATCTCAACATAGGCTTGTCCCAGCTATTTGGAATTAGCCGTATTAATCCCATGATGTGCGGCATGCCAAGAAGAAAAAAGGGGCAAATAGGAAATTTCATATGGAGCCCGCCTTGGGTATTTTATTATCATATGGCTTAAATTGGAATCTTAATGTTTGCTTATATAAAGTAGGCTGAACGTTTTTATTTGTTTTTTTATTTGTTTCTTTTCTCATGTTTTGGTAGGTTTTCTATGTCAATGATACTTCTATTAATTCACAATTTGCTCGGCATGGACTGTGGTGGTCTCCCATGGGCCGTAATACAGGCTGAATTGTGTTATTGGGTCTTTATTAAGTCTTTAGTAGGTCTAGAATATTTTAAATGGTCCAAATCTCTTAGTTTAGTCATTGTCCTATTTGTTTTGGGAGGAACTTAGCAGCTAATACATATGCATAATGCATGTAATTGCCTTTTAAATATAGTTAATGAGAATGTGATTATGTTTTATGTAATTTTCCCGACCCCTTGTCACAATACCAAGTACTATAATGGTCAGGTGTGTTCATGGTCGTAGAACAGTTCACATCCACCCAGTTGAATCGTAAAATATGAATTTAGGGTTTGAAAGAAGGGATAGAAAAGGAGAAAGAGGTTAAAAGAAAGAGTTTAGGAGTTGTTAATTAGTCTCCCTCACCCACATGTATATTATTAGGTCAAAGATAAGTATAAGAATTCCCTTAAGGAAATAAAACAAATAAAAAAGAATCACTTTTATCACTCCCCCTCAAGCTGGAGCATAAATATCAAACATGCCCAGCTTGATATGTAAACGATGAAAGGTAGCGGCTTTGTAAGAATGTCAAACGTGGTAGCGGCTTCGTAAGAATGTCACCCAATTGGTCTTCCGATCGGATATAAGGAGTGGCAATTTGGTTATCTACTAACAAATCTCGAATAAAGTGACAATCAACTTTAATATGCTTAGTGTGCTTATGGAACACCGGATTATTAGTAATAAAAATAGCGGCTTGATTGTCACAAAACATTCGTATAAGAAGTGGAGTAGAAATGCCAAAATCCCGAATAAAAGAACAAACTCAACATTTCAAAGGCGGTATAAGCCATGACCCGATATTCGGCCTTAGCATTGGAACGAGTTACCACACTTTGTTTCTTACTGTGCCAAGTAACCAAATTTCCACCAGCTAGGGTATAATAGGCAGGCGTAGATTGCCTATCAGAGTGGCTATCGGCCCAATCAACATCACTAAACCCGGTGACAGTTAAAGCATCAGATGGTTGATAAAGTAAGTCACGGCATGAGGCAGTCTTCAAATAGCGTAAAATACGACAGACAACCTCAAAATGTGGTTGACGAAGAGCATGCATAAACTGGCTTACAACACCAAAGACATAAGTAATGTTTGGCCTCGAGCGAGTAGTAGTGAGATATATTAACTTGTCACCCTGTTCAGCATCAAGTTTAACAGTAGAGTCCATTGGAGTATTAAGGAGCCGAGCACCAAGAAGATCAATTTCAGAAAGAAGGTTAAGCACATATTGAAAAATACCGTTTGAACATTTAATTTGCACTAATTGATATTTCTAAATCAAAAGATGCAAACAAAAAGATAAAAAAATTCACACAAGCAAATAAATTCAATCACATGTGACACAACGACTTTTACGTGGAAAATCCAAAACTGGGTAAAAATCACGGAACCAATCTAGGTCCTTGAAAAATCAAGTACTATAGAAACTGTTGGTTATAAGAAATCTTACAAACCCCGTTGGATCCACAACCTACGGTAGTAAGCCTAACTTGTCGAATCCATGTACACCAACCCCGTGCTTAACTGCTGTTGAAATCCACTACTGGACTTTGACTACTGACGGAATCCACCGCCAGACTTTGATTCTTGAAAATTCACTCAAGAGACTCTACGAACTTATAGGAACGTTGAAGGATTTTGGTTACTTGACGATCTTCTTTGAAAGCACGGAGAATATAGATCTTCAAGCGAATTCCAATCAAAACTCCAAAGATATTCTTCAATAAGGCGCTTAGAGGCTTAGGAGTCTTTCAATAAACATAAGAAGCAACTAAATATTTACAAGAAGCCACCTAACATAAAACCCTAACAGCCTTAATCCTAGTAAAAAACCGTGAAACTCTAGCTAAATTAAAAGAGGCTTGTGTACAGGACCGGTCAAGCGTGCTGTTCACCGCTCAAGCGGTGAAGTTAGCTTTGCAGCATTTTTACAGTGCAGTCGCAGAAACCGAGGGAACGTTTAGACCGTTCGACACATCGCTCGAGTGGTCTGTTAAGCGGTGGTAACTATGCTGCAGCTTTTGACTCTTTTCATGCTCCTTTTCTTACACCATATAATGCCATGTAACTTATTAAACTAAACTCACAAGAACAAGTCTTAAATGTCAACGAATAAAACATTATTGTTTTGCCATAGATTTTCCAAACATGAAAATACAAACAGTAGGACAAAATTTCCCAACACATTTTCGTTGAGAAAGAAAAATGCCCTTAGAATGAGCAATCTCAATCCAAGCAAATAGCGAAAAGCACCCAAGTCCTTAGTATTAAGCCAACAACATCATCACCCAAAAAAAGAATATCATTAACATATACAATCAATACAATAGTGCCTCCAGAAGAGTGACGAATAAATACAGAGTGATCAGATATAGAACATTGGAAGCCAGAGGTAAGTATAATCGAACTGAACTAATCAAACCAGGCACGAAGGGATTGTTTTAAACCATAAAGTGCCTTACGTAAACGACATACAAGATGAGCACCACCAGCAACACTATAGCCATGCGGGTTCATATATACTGCGGGTTCATATATACTTCTTCTTGAAGTTCACCATAAAGGAAAGCATTTTTAATGTCAAGATGATATAAAGGCTAAGAGCGATTGACTGCAACAGAGAGAAGGATGCGAACGGAGTTAAGACGAGCCATAAGAGAAAAAGTTTCTAAGTAATCAAAATCGTAGGTCTGAGTGTATCCCTTAGCAACTAACCGAGTTTTAAGGCGCCCAACAGATCCACCCAAGGCTTGATTCCCTAGTAGAAGAGAAGTAAGCTTCCAAGTCTAATTCTGATGAAGTGGTCTCATTTTCTCATCCATAGCATGTTTCCATCCAGACATTGACATGACTTGTTTATTGGATGAGGGAACAAAAATAAATGACAAGGTAAAAAGTAAAGGAATAGAGACAAGGAGAGAGATGATCATAGGATAGAAAATTAGTAGTGGAGTACAGGAACACTTACCACGCGTAAGGCAATAAGCAAGTCAGAAGAGGCGGATGAAGGGGGGGTGAGGACGCAAGAGCCTCAGCCAAAGGATATGATGTATTCGGGCCATAAGTGACAACTTGTCGAGCACTAGATCGCTGACATATCTGCAAATGAGAAGTAGGTAAAGAGGAAGGATAGTGGGTATAAAAACAGGTAAAGGTAGAGTAGGAGAAGAAGTAGATTCCCCCTCACAACAACATATGAGATTAGACAACGGAAGACTAGAGGAAGCAAAAAAAGGTGTTGATTCGAATAAAGTGACATTAGCACTACAAAATACCGGCAGGTCTCGGGGTGATAATAACGATAAACCTTTATGAGTACGAAAGTAACTAAGAAAACACACTTTCGAGCCCGAGGGGACAGTGGCACAAATTTACCACTGGGTGGTAAATTTCATCTCCCGGAGGGTTTAAACCCAGCGGGTAGAGTTTCATTCCCCGGAGGGCTTAACAGTGGTACAAATTTACCTTAAATAGATATTTAATATCAAATTAAATAATTACAAAATAAATAAAAATTAAAAATAATTAATAACTTTATTTATGCCCCGCAGAGTTTCAATAAAGGAGGGTTTAGTAGGGTTCACATCCCACTTGATAAGAGATAGGCTAGGAAGAGTGATTTCCCTTGAACTCTGAAAGAATGTGGAGGTCTGGCCATATTTATAATAGAAGTATCTCACTACAGTGAATTTTTGTCTTTACTGGTAGAACATAGGTGAGAAGAATGAGAAGAAAGAAGAGATACTTATAAAAAGCCCTGAAAGGGTACAGCTGTCTTTGGGGGCAAAACAATATAATATTACTTGTTTTGCTCCTCGCGAGCCGTCAGGCTCGCGGTAGGCCCCCACCTCCACGTGGGTGACGTCATAAAGTAGGTGGATCGTACATGTTACAGAAAATGTTGTCGGGAAACATATCCGACTTGTTTGTCTTGTAGTACAGTTGGCATCGACATAATTATTATTCAAATAGTAAAAAGTAGACTACAGTTGTAAAAAAGAAATTTTTTTCCACATTTATTTTGAATTTGAAAATAGAATCCAAGGTAACAGGGATATTATATCCCGCCATATAAATATATTAAATAATAAATTTAATGATTATAAAAAAATAAAATAAAAATAAAAATAAAATATTCACCTGGAGGGAAAAACTTTCAACGGAAGTTTAAATTATTCTCTGCGAAGAGGAATAATTCCTATTTAAGCATCTTTTCTTTTTACAAATGGCATTTCTGATATAGATGGCATCCAATGTTGTATATTCCCAACTATATAACCACATGATAGTGCAGTTAAAATAAAAAGAATATATTATTTTAATAAAGTAAATATTATAGATGTGACCTAAATTGAAAAAATAATTTTCAATTGACGTGACCCCTTAATAGTTGA
>JAULJZ010216070.1:0-18204 GCA_032270985.1 Heliamphora pulchella | reverse complement strand
TGATCTTTTTGCTATCAACCTTGTGTTCTTGGTGCTGGGTCACATGGTAGAAACATTATGAAATATGAGGAATTTTATAATGAAAGTTGTGATATATGTGATGTGAAAATTTAATGAAAAATTGGGTTTGGAATCAAAATGGTGTATTATGGCAATAATTGGGAGAGGAACCGTTTGTGGGCTGAACTCCCGGGTTTTTAACCAATAATGAACCGTATGGATTGATGTGGATTAAGTTGGCCCAGCGGGTCTACTATAAAAGACCGAAAACTTGCGCAAGATGGGGACTACGTGCCCACTGGTTAGCCCCCGAAACGTGATGTTGTGTCGTTGTGAGTTATAGGAAGGGGTTTCTATAAGCTACGCCCGACATCGGTTCATTAGAAGTAATACAATTTTTGTGAAAATCAAGAAATTAAAATGAATGATTTATGGATGGAAAACAAAGAGATAAATGGAAGTACTTTTGTGTGCGTGAGTGTTTGTGTTAAAAAGGAAAGGGTTTGAATTATGTGCATACTTATTTTGGTTGCACCCATCACACATCACAAATTATGCATTATATATGAGTTAATCTTTATTCTACAAACTTCAGCTCATATATATATATATATAAAACAATTTCAGGTTCCGAAGAACAGGGCGACACCAAAGTTATGGATGCTTTTGGAATGGGCAAAGAGTGGGAGTCACGATTTCTTTGTTTTCGTTGTACATAAAACTAATGGAAGTGATGTAATGAAAGGGTTGGTTAATGTTGAAAACCTTTGTAGTAAATCTGGGAATGTAAATTTTGGAATTTGGTTTATTTAATTAAACCCTTGAATGTCATGTACAATATTTTCTTATAATATGGGGCATCACCTATGGTTATGGATTATGTATGCTGAGTTTAGGGGTTAGTTCACGGACCTGGATTTGGGTCGTGACAACGAAGTTTCTTAAAGGAAAGTAGATTGTAATAACCTAAACTCAGATATACGAATAGAAAAGAAAAAACATTTTAAAAAGAAACAAAATCTCGAACCTAAGTTCGGTAAGAAAAATCGGCCCGACCGTTTAACCTTTTCGAGCTTAAGACCTGGGATAGAGAGGAAACCACACAAACATTTATTAAAGCCCTAATATTGAGGTTAAGAACTCAAGGTTATAAGACCAAGTTGTTTGAGATAAGAGTTAAACTCGAAAAGTCTTAAAAATTTAAATTTTAACACATGAATGCCTTAAATCAAGAATTTAAGTATAATTAAGTAGAAAATGACAAAATAACATCAAAAATGTCAAAAATCTCCCTTAGTGGCTGACCACCTTGAGAAGAGTGCCGAAAAAGTAGCTTTTTGCTTTTTTTTTTAGCTTAAAATGACGAGAAAGGTATTAAATTAAGCATTATGATGATTCAATACTTGTTGAGTAAGTAATATACACATAATAATATGGTGTTATAGATTAATAAAAGTAAACAAATTATTATTAAAGTTCATACACAATAAAATAAGTCAAAAAGTCAGATATTGTTAAAATAGCTTAATTTGACTTAAAAGACTACATCTATTTAATCAATTGGTATGAAAACTATGATAATACATGGAAATACTATATTTATCATAAACATACTAAAATAATAGGTCTTGGTAAGAAAAGACACCAAAAATATATATCAAATTAACTTTTAATGTATTTTCTTACATAATAGGGGCACAAAAATCAAGAAAATCCCTTGATTGATGAGGGACCAAATTTTTGTCCCCCTAAACTGACCCTAGCCGAATTTGTCTTTGCCAAATCTGATTTGGTCCCCTCAAAGCTTAAACTAAATTAATTAACCCATGCGAAGGAAAGGAAAAGTACCAAAATATTTAATTTTTTTGTTCCCTTGCCTTTCTATATAAATAAGGTCCAAACACCTTCTTCCCCCTTGATATTTTGGTGGAGATAGAGGAAGAAAGACCAGATTGTGAGTGTTCTTGAGGGTCCATGGAAGTTTGAGAGAAGAAAAAAGAAGAAGAAGAAGAAAGGGTCCAAGAAAAGGGTCTTTGAAGACCATTGTTCCAAAAGCCAAGTCCTAATAGTTTTCCATCATCTTTTGATCTCTCAAATAAGTAAGTAAAATCTTTAAACCTTATGTTTAAGATTCCTCAAAATATCTCCCAACACATCTCTTTAAACAACTGTAAGAATTGAGAACCGAAATTAAACCCAAAAGGCATCGTAGTTGGAATTTGGGGCTGTTATGATTATGGGTGATATGAGATGTTGTTGTGTATTGTTATCTTTGAGTTTGATGACCTAAAAGTGTGCTGGAACCTTGATATTAAAGTCTAAAACACAAGCATGCAAATAAATGGAATAAAAACATGACATGACATAAGTAGAAGATTTGAATCCTAAGAAACTTAATTTTTGAGAACTTTAATGTTTCTGTCCTGAGATTTGAAATGCCATAACTCAATGTATAAAATTGATCTAAGCATGTTATTTATGTCCATATTTATCTTTTTGTGTTATCTTTCATCCAAAATTGGCTTCAACTCATTTGCATAACTAGAACTCAAGATATTGTAATTTTACCAAAGTGTGTCATTTTCTGACCAGTCAACACTACCGACTTGAAAACCCTATTTTAAAATGAGATCCGAACTTTAGTCAAAACATGAAAGTTGTATATAACATGTATATTTATCTTCCCACCAAAAATAAGAACCAAATATTGAGATTTGATAGGTTAAAACCCCTTTGAAAGTCTCTATTGAGTTTCAATCCCCAAGGAACATTCTGTTACATATTTTTATATAGCCCAAAACCCCTATTTTTAGTGACTTATTCCAAAAGTGGTCTACATGAATATTGTAGCTAACATATTGAAGTACTCGTTTCCCAACAATAAGATCTTAAAGCCTTGGTAAGATTCCCCAAAACCGTTTCAATTCCTCTGTCCAAAATCGGCTCTGCTGAGTTTTGGCAACTGACAGAACCTATTTTCTAAAATAGCCAAAAACTCTAACTTGTTCCAAACAACTGCCCTTATCTCTAAACATGAAACTTGTAGAGGACTTGTGGAACTAGAACATACTAAAAAATGAGTTCATTTGGACTTGATCTGTTACCCCAAATCCGAGACCAACAGAAGCATAGTTTTGGTAAAATCTTGAGAAAAGTGCTAAATCATTTTTGCTTGGGATGCTTTAGTCACCCTTTTGCCTTAGTTTTGGCTTTGGTGTTAAATATAAAAGTTGTAGGGAATATTTTAATCTAAATCTTCACCAAAAATCATAATCCAATTCCAAGTCTAAGTACCTCAAGATGCTGTAGTACCATAAAATGTAATGATTGAAAGAGAGTAATAAATGGTTAAGTAAAATCCTTAAACAAATGAAGGTTTGGGCAACCGTGTAGCACCCCTTAAACCCAAAAAGAAAGTAACCACGGTCCCAAAAATCAAGAAAACATTTCACGGTCAGAATCATTTTAGTCTCACATGTAAAAGGGGAAGGATTCCGTGATTAACGGTTGAGTCGCGTTTTGCTTGTTAGGCACGAAGGTTGAAGAACCCGGGGGTCCTACTTAGCTTGCTGGGGGAGACTCAGCTTATACGCATCTTATACAAGGTGAGAGCACTTAGCCATTATCTTGAACATGAATTTATTTAAATGGTGCTTGAAAATGCTTTGAAGCGCATATTTTGAATTATGATGTGTTTGACGATCGCATGAACTTGTTGTTTTCAAAAGTCATGATATTTTTAATTCAAGTGTGCTATCCATGATATTTTGAGCTAGCATGATATTACTATGAAAGTATAGTTAATGTTGTGTGGTTGTTCCAAAGTGCCAAGTTACAAGGATTTTCGGCCCTTTTATATCCTTTTATGAGGGAGGTTACCCAATTATGGATTTTTCATTTATCCCTATAGGGGAGGTTTCCCATTGAGTGGGAGTTTTTACCTAAAAGGTGTTGTGGGCTAAGTCTCGGACAATACATACCACTCGTGCTTGGTGGAGAGTGGCCCTCATTCCATCACGTTGTTATCCGTGCATTTAGAATTGAGGTTACGGTACCATCAGAACTCCCGGTCGTGAGGTTGACGACTACTTGGACGCTGTTGGGGTTTAAGTCTAGATTTGAGAAAGTGGTCATTCATTTTAAATTTGTGGCGGTTGAGCCAGGAATATATTTTTTTGTTTGCTGTATTGGGAAGGTTCTGTATAATCTGTGATATTTTTCATGTTCAAGCAAATGCATTAGTTTCTATGTTATTTGTGAAAAATGTGATAAACTGTTCTTTTTTGAAAAAGGTTTTCAGTTATCGTTAACTAAGTAATTGTCCTTTCTATTCATGGTAATACTAAGTGCGCTCTCTTGTAACGTCTGTAGTTGCAGATAATAGGAACGGCTAGGGATTGGTCCACCACAGGCGTCGTTGCGTAGTTTTGAATCTGGTGTTGGGAATCGTTTTGTCCAGTTTTTCTTTTGTTTAGTTTTAGTGTTGGCAAAGCTTCATGTATAAGATCTGAAGGTTTTTGATCTTTTAGAAGTAATGTATGCCTTGGAATAGTGAATCTCTAGTGACTCATGTTTACCTCTTTTGATATTAAGATGTTGTGGTTGCTTAAGAGTTCTTGTTTTGTTTCTTAATATTTTTATCCCTTGTCTATCTCTTGGATTGCCGGTCTGCGGCGGGATCATATCCCTTTGTGTAGGTTTGGTGCCTTGCGGGACTTGGGTGTTACACGACCCCTAGATCCTCATCCCCAACTCCAGATCCCTAGAATCCTAACCTGCAACCCTCGACCTCTGACTCCCATCCCCTCGATCCCCAATCCCTCACCCCTGGTCTCAGATCCCCAATCACCAGACCCCTGACCCACGACTCTTGACCCCCAACCCCTGGGCCCCGAAACTGACCTCGGACCCCTAGACTTCTGGATCCCCACCCCGACCCCCTTCCCCCTTTCTTCGGCCCCAGACCCTGAACCCCTAACCCTAGACCACCAACTCCCCGAGCCCGACTAGGACCTAGACCCTGACCCCTGTTACCCAACCCTCAATCCCCGACCCCTATCCCTAACCCCTTGACCCCCTGGTTCCTGATCATCCGGATCCCAAACTCTCAAACCCCTAACACTCAACCTGCGACCTACAACCCCCGACCTTTGATGTTATCACCACCGCTACTAATACTATTCCCATAAAATGACTTAGCGTTATTTTTTTATAATCAATTTACGTTAATTTTGTCAAACTAAACAGTGAAGAAAAGACAAATGGAGCCTTAATCCAAACACTCTTCTAGAGGACTAGACGACACGGTGAGTCCCGTTGCACCGTTGCATCTGGTCCACAGAATCAATCCGTTTCTTGAATCGAACAGCTACTAGCTTCCTTCCTTTCTCCCAGCGCCCAACGCGAGACAGCATTTTAAAACCCCAAGCCCTGCAAGCGGAGCAAAACAATTTTGGTCTCTCTCTCTCTCTCTCTCTTCAGGAGCACTTTCGCCACGACCTTCAAGTTCTTGGTAAGCAGCTTCGTCGAATTGCAAACATCTGATTTAATCTTCACAATTCATGCATAAACATGTACGCTGTTTATATATGTGTCTCTGTTTTAGGGTTCATTTTCAGATTAGTAACGTTTATCTGATTCATACTTTACCGTTTTGGTGGTTCGTTGAATTTGTTATCGTTATCTTTTTCATCATTTCTACTGACTCTATTTTCGGTTTGTCGTTGTTGATTCATTTGTAAAAATGTGATTAGTCTAATTCATCAATATATTTTTTTTCTTATTGCGATATTTTATAATTATTATAATTATATAATTATAATTGGGAATGGTTTGTAGTTTATTATTTATCGCATCCATAGTTGGTATTTTGTGTTTTGTGGTTGGAGCTATTTTTCTTTAAAATTAGACTTTCATGCTATTCTCTCTCTATTATGTTTATATGTTTGTGTGTTTATTTGTTTGTTAGTGGGGGATTTGGGGGAGGGCAGGTGTAAGTTGGACACTTCGACCTTAAATGAGAGTACCTGTTCTTTTGTTGCATTTCTGGGAAATTTATTCGTTTTTGAATTTGGAAGTTACCTCTCGTGTGTTGGGGTCTTCAAGGTTTTATGATTGTTTTATTGTTGAAACCTGCTGAATTCTTGAGTTCTAGAAATATGAGGCATGGGAAATAGAACTCGGACACGAAATTGTATTTGTTCCTTTATTTTTTTTTTCCCTTGATCATTTGAATGGAGCACACATGAAAGATCCTTAGAGAAAGAATGAACACAGATAGAGATATATGTGTTCCCATAGAAAATCCCACTTTAAATTTTTCTAACTTTCCTGCTCGGGATCTTTTTCATTTCCACAGAAATAGGATTCAATATTACAATTTTTTTTTGACATCCATAATTGATTAGTATTTTGGGTGTTGGAAGAACAAATACAAAGTTCAGTTATGATGAGATATGTTTTAACTTTACAGTCATTTTTATTTCTGCATGGATGTCTATAGTGTGATATCAAGCTTTTCGAAAGCAATGTTGTCAGCCAATTTCGGGTCACGATTAGCTTTTGATCAACATATCTGTAAAATGTGATATTAGGATGCTAGAAATATGAAGAGATTTTTTTTTTTTGGGTGTCAAATTTGAACACTAAGGAAAGTTATCCATTCTAAAATCCATTTGACGTTATGTGATATTCTTCAAAATGCATGTTAGAGTTTCTTTTCCCTTTTTCTCCTTAAACAAACTAGGGAGCTTCAACTTGTTCTTTAATTTAATTTTTCTCTAATTCTTGATTAGAAACCAAAATTATCTTTCACAAATACATTTCATCTTTTGACCATGGCATATGGTGAAGACTTGAGAAGCAAATGGACAATCAATGTTGATTTCCATTGGTAGATTTCATATATGATAGAATGGCTCGCTCTTGTTATTAACATGGGTAGTTCTCATTGGCTCTGCGTGCCTATTCAGTGGATATTTCAGACATTAGTAATGGAAAATATTAACAGTTTTAACTTTCTGAAAGCTGATATAGGGTTTTGTTTCTCAGTTCAACTTGGTTGCTTAAAAAATTTAAGCACTTTTTATAATATTAAGCAATCTCTAGAAGACATGCAGAATATTAGACAGTTTGGTATTGATTCTCTCTATTTTCGTATCTAATAGTCGTTCATCTCCAGTAAATTTGTTGGAAGTTGGAGAATTTGTTCCCATAAAGTGTGATGTGCAATTTCTGAACATTATTTCATTCTTGGTTCCCTGTCAATCTGGTGCCCAGAACTTTGATAAGTTGAGCTAAAGCCTACTGCTGAGGAAATGTGAATGCTGGTGCAAATTAGATCTGAGCTTAGCGTTTTGTTGTATTCCTTTAACTATTTTGCTAATGTTTATGTGAATATATATTGGAGTCGGCAAGTTGCTGAAATGCATTTAGCATGCGGCCTAACCCTTGGAGCTCACTTTGTTGCTTTCAATTAAAGGCTTTCCCTCACATTCATCTTCTTCCCGACAGCTCACAACAAAATTCTTCACCCTATGAAAAGATTCGTAATAGGGTTGCTTAAATTAAGGAGTAATTTGATCTTGTGTTGCCAGTTGATGTATGTACGATCTACCTACCTGAACCAGCAATTTGAATCTTTAAACAACCTATTTGGTGGGCTAGACCTACTGATCTTGAGATATGTTATTGTTTTATGGAGTGGCTTGATTTCTGTTGTCATTTAGTCATCATTTGTCTTTTTACAGCAAGATTACTGCAAGTAACCGGATTATCAATTGGAATGGCAACAAGGATTGCTGCAAGATATATACCCCGTAGGCTCTCGAGCAGTGGTAGAATTCTTAGTGAGGAGGAAAAAGCTGCAGAAAATGTCTACATTAAGGTCTGGCTGTCTCTCTGTTCATATGTTTTCTTTCCGTAAATCTGAGTTTTCCTTTTTCCCTTTTCTTTCTATCCTCCCACCCCCCCCTCCCCTCAAAAAAAAAAAAAAAGTTTCTGCTTTGGAAACATGATAAGTGTTTCATCTGACTTCTAACCAGGATGATGTCACTGAAATTGTGTATGTGGGATTGGTTTGTTTGATATTATACTCTTTTTTCCAGTTTTGAAAATCTTTTCAAGTTGTTTTCTCTTGGAAATATTTAAGAGATTTGTTATTTATTTTTTATATTTTTTCATTTGGACGTAATCATTTGGAATATTAGTGTTGTTTCTCGCTTGATTTTTCAGTTAATGGGAGTGAAAATTAGAATGATACACAAGTTTTATATTTGGGGGACGTTTTTTATACAGGAATGTTTATGATTTCAGCGTTCTTTAATTGGGCAATCCCTTAATGATCATATGCATTTAAATTATTATTTAAGCTTCTTGTATTTTTGGTTTCTCTCTATCTCTCTCTTGTTCTATGTTTCTTGTCCTTCATTGCTAAATACGCAAAATGAGAGTCACTGAAAACCTTACCCAAACTCCTCTCCATCATGACCTAAAAGCATGACCCCATCAGAAGATTAAAAAAATCATCATAGCATTAGAACATCACCGAGCTCCGGTTACAACCCTTCATTGTTCCGGTTATACTCCATCGTCGGCAAATCACCATCGTCAACATCACCGCGTCATCCTTCTTTGTCGCTGCCTCCAATCATCATGCAAAACCCAGCACTACGCCAATGAAGCGTTGTCGATAACCAATCGTAGGCTGTCGTATGTCACGCCCCAAACTTCGGGTCACGCGAAACGCCCACGAACAACCATTTTAGGATACTATGATTCACCAAAACCACCCAAACACAAACGAGCCAAAAATCATAACGCCAAAACGAGGCTAAAACCTTTATAAAACGTACTACCGAGAGTTTATATAAAAGAAAAGCCCACCAGAACACAACCCAAAATCCTCCCTCGAGGCATGATCATTTTTAGAAAGAATAAAACCATACAAGCGGAAACCACACTCAAACCGAGGTCTCACTCTCAAAATACATACATGCATTAGATATATCTGCTACAAGGCTTACAACACATGGTTCCAACAACATAAACATGTAAAACATTACATGATCCAAAATAAAACAAAAAGGAAGACCAAAAGATCTTCCGCCCCATCCGGCCCCTCCAGATCAACCTGCGTAATCATATGCAGTTGAAAAACGTTTTCAAATATCACACCGTGAGCCGAAACCAAATAGAAACATACTATAATGCAGTAAAGAATGATATGCAATCACATAGTATAAAATCGACTCAACTATACGGGCTTCAAAACGGTTTTCTATCCTTAAAACCACGCATTTCATACAATGCAAATAGTGTCAACAGTTAAAGAAAAACAGTATCAAAACGTTATTTTCCACTCGGTTCCCACAACTGACAAAGATCCCTACGTACCGACTCTGTCATACCCCAGACAAAGGTAACAACTATAAACTCCTATCCATTTACCCTAGACCCAAGCCATACAAAGATCCGCTAGGTATTGACAAGTTCTATACGGAGTCACGACAACACACGCCTCCCACTGGGGCAACCACTTCATTTACGGGGATTAACCCGAAGGAGCGAAGTACCTACTTGTGCAAAGTTTTTGGACTTTCACCGAGTAGCAATGGCAGCCCAAATACATACGCATTGTCTCGGCACATCTATCGAATCAATAGAAACAAATCGTAGCTCGACTACAAAAATATTTAAAACCATACATTAATCACGTACAAAACATCCAACGGCCCTACGTCACGTCGTTCCTAATCAAGGAGAAACGACCAACATCTTTCAAAGATTTCACCGTTTCAACCGAAGCATTCAAAACCACGACTCAACCCTGAGGGTTAGCCCCATCAACACTTGGCCCCTAAAGAACCATGTAAATCCTACCTTGAGGCCACATCGACCATGGTCACCCAGCTACCGTCGACCCCAATCACGATACTTAGATCATCCGCTACACTATGCTCTCAACTTTTAGACCTCATTCGCACACACATGAACACCATCAATTCTCATACCTTGTACAATACATCCCATTGGACCATAATCTCGTCACTAGTCATATACGGAGACACACGTCAACATTCTCATCGCGCCAAGACCTCACTTTACAAGGTTGCGCTTCATTAATCTAACTCCCACAACTATGCAGACACCTCCCGCACTTCTGCTCTCCGAACACACATCGATCACAGACATTTAAACCCACAGTTTCTTGCCTATCGCCCCAGGCCACCCAAACCTCACGGTACACTGCTGAACCTTATTACTCCACACTTCGTTCCCATGGACAAACAACATATCCACCTTTGAACCTAAGGTCGAACACAAACAAGCTCAAGACATATCACACTTAGGATGCACTATCTCAGCACTAAGCCAACCACACTATCGAACCATTCTACGGTCCTTTCAAACCTCATACACCCAGCACGGTTCCCAAACACGATCTCCTAATCACTAAGATAACGACCAAACCACGGACTTGCATTCTTGTAGGAATTCCACAGAATTGATACTCGTCGCCGCATGTTAGAACCGTAACTCGAACCCTTACACATTCCAACACAGCCACGACCCATACTCATCCCAGCATATCTGCAACTCATACTCGTCCCCATATCATCGAGCTTATTCACTCGTGACTCAATTCCCATACCTCACTAAGGTATACAACGCCCAAAGTCAGCAGACACCATTCTGACTACTAACAACACCCCGCTAGCAAGGGATATTCCCTGAACTGCTTACGTTCTGCTATCTCAACATACGCTCGGCCAAGAATTACTACGCTCCCATCTACTATGTTCTCGTCTATACCTCAACTCGAGTACACAGCTCATGACATAGCATGGCTCATGATGTACTTAATCCGTCACACGGCCAAAATCACGTACACCAAACTTAAACCAAAAGGGATTACCACTACTCACAAATCCAATCATAACAATTGATTTCCCGGGGTGTCTGATGCCTCATCGCCCCTACTCATAATGCCATCTATAACACAACTTTAAGTTCCAGTAACATACTCTCAATAGGAGCTATCTACCAAAATCGAGCCACTAACCATGCTTACAGTTTATCAACCAAGGCCAACCTCACGCGGCTAACCCCAACTCACCAACGAGTTTCATTACGCACCAAGCGATCGACACTCAACCCACAATCTTACCTTGCAGCAACCAAAAGCAACCGAGTCACACATCCAAGACCCAAACCACGGCCTCACCCTCTCCAAGGTTACGCAGTTCATATATAAAAGAAATATAGAACACAACAACCTAAGGTCGATCCATTATGTTATTTCTAACACGTACCACATAATCATGCTAACACTTAACCATTCAAGATCATGTTAAACAAGCCCCATATACCGAGGAGAACCGACAAGAGTGATGAGTCCATTTGGGTAACCCACTTAGATTCCTTGCTATATAATACGTCGGTCAAATGCATTTATAACTTGGCGTCTAAGTTTGTCAATCCAAACACTCGAAGACAAGACCAATCAATCCTAAGGGCCAACTCTCATGCTCACGTATACACGGCATTCACGCTCCCAATATGTTATCATACTCATGTTATGAAAAACATTTAAATACATGAAATCAAGTACACACAATCAACCTCACAAGGTGATGCTCTCTCTTACAATGGCTTTTAGGTATTCGAACGCAGAGCTTTGATACCAAGTTCTCATGCCCCAAATTTCGGGTCACGCGAAACGCCCACAAACAACTGTTTTGGGATACTACGATCCACTAAAACCGTCCAAACACAAACGGGTCAAAAACCATAACGCCAAAACGAGGCTAAAACCTTTGTAAAACGCACTACCGAGGGTTTATTTAAAAGAAAAGTCCACCTGAACATAACCCAAAATCCTCCCTTGAGGCATGATCATTTTTAGAAAGAATAAAACCATACAAGCGGAAACCACACCCAACCCGAGGTCTCACTCTCAAAATACATACATGCATTAGATATATCTGCCACAAGGCTTACAACACATGGTTTCAACACCATAAACATGTAAAACATTACATGATCCAAAAAGAAACAAAAAGGAAGACTAAAAGATTTTGCGCCCCATCCGGCTCCTCCAGATCAACCTGCGTGATCATATGCATCTGAAAAATGTTTTCAAATTTCACACCGTGAGTCGAAACCCAATAGAAACAGACTATAATGCAGTAAAGCAAGATATGCAATCTCATAGCATAAAATCGACTCAATTATACGAGTCTCAAAACGGTTTTCCATCCTTAAAACCACGCATTTCATACAATGCAAATAGCGTCAACAGTTAAAAGAAAAACAGTATCAAAACGTTATTTTTCACTCGGTTCCCACAATTGACAAAGATTCTTATGTACCGACTTTGTCACACCCGGGACAAAGGTAACAATTATAGACTCCTGCTTATTATCTTAGATTCAAGCCATACAAAGATCCGCTAGGTAATTACAAGTTCTCTACGGAGTCACGACAATGCACGCCTTTCATTAGGGCAATCACTTCATTTATGGGGATTAACTCGAAGGAGCGAAGCGCCTATTTGTGCAAAGTTTCTGGATTTTCACCGAGAAGCAATGGCGGCCCAAATATACACGCACTGTCACGGCACATTTATCGAATCATTAAAAACAAACACGTAGCTCGACTACAAAAACATTTAAAGCCATACATTTATCATGTACAAAACATCCAATGGCCCTCCGCCCTAAAAGAACGAACAAAAAATGAGTCCAAAAAAAGGAGTAAAAAAATACCTAGTGTAGACATCCCAATTTGACTAAGCCGAATCTTAAGCCACCTGTCTTGAATGTGCTCCAATGACGAAAAAATGAGAATTATGCTCAAAGATACTCCTAAACAAGCAAAATCACGAATTTAGCTCAAAACCCAAGAAAACTACCAAAAACCTTCAGGCCGTGACATTCCCATCCTCACGACTGCCACTTTTTTTGAAACCCTAGAACAGGCTGTGCCCTTGAATTCACGGCGGCCACTTTGTTTGAAACCCTAAATAGGCCGTGATTTCCTTTGTCACGGCCACCACTTGTTGAGCCTAGCCGCGACTTTTTAAAATTGCGACTGTCCTTTTCATTGCTATAAAGGTAGCGGCCGTCATTGTACGAAAGACAAAAGATAGCGGCCGTCACTTTTACCCCTTTTTGGACAAGGTGGTAGCATTCCAGAAAGGGTCTGTGTTGCCCACCTTGCCTATAAATAGGTGCCGTTTTTCACAGAAACAAGAAGAGAAGCAACCTAGATACCTAAACTTTGTCCAAATACACCCCCACCCGATATTCTCCTATTCATTCCATGCTTTTCGGGCCTTGTTCGTGTTCTTGCTTTCATTAATGGAGTTCTTGGAGCTCGTATTGGCTTGGAGGTAGCTTATTCTCACACTCGAGGAGCTATTCAGGGTGGATATTCACACGAGTTAACTATAGAAACCCATGACATTCTTCTAAACCCTCATTTTCTTCTCCTGAGGGTGTCGTGGATAAGGTTTTCATTTGTTTTCTTTGTTTATTTGTCATTTATTTCAATCTAAGTATTGTTCATTCAAGTTTTCATTATAAACATTGTATTAGTAGCTTTCTGTTTCGTATATTACAATCGTTTTTATTTCGTTTTGACGTTCACAAGCACACAAAGCACATCAAAAGTTTTATGAGGTTCTAGAAATATGACGGCCGCAACTCTTTTATTGTCACGGCCGCGTATTTTATTAAACCTACAGTCATGACCGTTACTTTTGTGCACATGGCCGGCACCTTTTTTCTTACCTCTCTCACAGCCGCAACATTTTACTAACTTAGTCGTAACATTTGTTTAAAGGCTAAAAACATGAAAACTCTCTTGGGAACTCTCTGTTATTCGTTTATTTCAATGTTTCTCTCCTTTTTCCTTATTCTATTTTGTTTTGCTCTTTTCTGTACCTCAATCTATGTTCTTGTTAGAGAATGAATGGTAGATCTGGCCTACATCAAATGGGTCGTGGTTTTCATTCTGTACACCTTTTTTTCTGTATGTTCTGTAGTTATAAAAACATGATGGCCGCGACCTTTTAATGTCACGGCCGTATGTTTTATTACACTAACAGTAACGGCTGTCATCTATTTTTCCATGGCCGCACGTTTTTCTTCTCATATCTCTCGGCCGCCAAATCCTTTTATTACAGCCGTGAGGTTTTATGAGGTCAGTGACTTGAAAAATGTATTTCAAGCACTCTGTTAATTGTTTTTAATATCTTGTGTATTCTGTTTTGAGATATTGCTTGTATAGAGGATAAATGGTGGTGGATCTAACCTAAAATAAATAGGTTATGGTTATGGTTATGGTTTCTGTCCTGCATGTCCTGTCCATTTGAGCCGTTTTTAGACTTTGTATGTTGATTATACTCTTTCTGGATTTTTAAAAACCTTGGCCGCCACTTTTATTTGTCACGGCTGTAAGCTTTTTTATTCTATTTCTCACGATAACCTAATACTTGTCACGGCCGCATGTTTTGTGACTCTGTCTGTCACGGCCGCAACATTTGTTGCTATGGCCGTGAGTTTTCTGCATGTCCAGTAGCTTAAGAATGGTGTTCAAATCTTTTCTGTTTATTCTGTACAAGCCTGTTCATAGCATGATGGGACAAAAATATTGTTGCACGACCCTTAGATCCTTATTTGTTCGTTTTATCGCTTACTCGCATGTTTTTTCGCTTCATTTTGCTCAAACAATACATGGCATATTTAGAAATAATGACCAAGTTGCATGACCCCAGGATCATAGTTAGGATTTTGTTTCTTTACTTGCTTTTGTTTGAATTCTTTTTAACCTCCTATTCTATATATGTTACTTTTAAAAAATTTACAATAAAAATTAATATTGACAAAGTAGAAGCCAACCTCACACTTAGACGAAAAGGGTGCCCAACACCTTCCCTTTTCGTACCTTAACCCCCGAACCTTTTTTTTCTCTGGCTACGTTTTTAAAAGTCCCACAGGCCACAGCCTAGTAGCGACTCTATTTTTCTAAAAAGTGTGCTTGGATACCTTGAATTTTCTGTTTTAAAAGAAAATTTTTTTTTTTCTAAAAACATTAGATACCCGATGCATCGTCTCCCCCGAAAACAATACTCACACCTAGTAGTGAAAAAAAGGAAGCCATAGAAAAAAAAAGTACAAAAAAAATTCATTTTTCCCTTCCATGGGTCCTTCTTACACTTCTCACACATTCTTAATGCAGTTGAAGCACATGAATAATTTTTGTACTTTTCTTTGGTGCACCAATAAAGTGTACAAAATTATTATTAATGGATAATGTATAATAAATGCAGTTTGTGAAAAAAATGTGTTATTAAGATGAAACTTAAACCCATACCATACCTGCATCCCTATCATTTGTTTTGGCTTGACAACCCTTCTCTTATTGTTTTCCAGAAGTGTTCAGTTCCTATCCAGATGGGAGATTATTTGGATGAAATGCGGTGTGACGTACTTTCCATAACTTGTACGCTTGTGTTATTTAGTCATCTATGGATGAACGAGCTTAATGTTGCTTACAATGGGAAAGCTAACACCATTATCTTCAAATATAATGGAAAGACGACTTTATTATTGTCTGCCAATTCAAAAACAAGATAAGATGTCAAGTGATGTGTCTCCCATCTCAATGCCTATTGAGCTTCACTGTCTCATAACGACCTAAAATTTGATACCTTCTTGTGCATCTGTTGACTCAAATATTCCTGTTCGTCCTCCTTGTCTAGTCATGACAGAGTAAAATGTTACTTTGCAACAAGTGTTTCCATCAAATGAGGAACATCTTTGAAACTCTCAAGTCAAATGATCTTGTTCCTTCTCCCCTCCAGTTATGACAGAGCAAGACGTTCCTTTGCAGTAAATGTTTTCATTAAGGGAGGAATCTCTTCAAAATGAGAATACAGTCACTGTATCAAATCCTCTCACTTCTCTACTAACCACTTCTTCCGTCAAACCCCACCATATTGATTTTATCGGTATTGACCATTTTCTTTTGGTTACCAAGTCTTGCTTTGTGGATCTTGTCCAACAGTCTCACGGTCATGATTAGTTGACACAAAAAGACACTGAAGCCGTAGACATGTTCACACTATTTGATTATTTGGTATGGTTGCGCGCAATTCTTGTAGTTGACTCGAGGACGAGTTCTTTTTCTCAGTGGAGGAAAATAATGCGGACAATAAAAAACATAAAGGATCAATTTTGGAAGTTATTAATTATTGTATTTTATTCATATTCCTTATAGTATTAGACTTTTTTATTTGAGTTTTTTTGTTCCATTTAATTAAGGATTTTAGCTTCCTTTTTAATAAGGGTTTAGGCTATAAATAAGAAGTCTTATTGATTCATTAATTAGACTTGAATGAATAAGAATTTGAATGAGAATTGTGTGATTTCTTTCTCCCTCCCTGTCTTGTTTCTCTCACCTATATTCTCTTCTTCTTTCTACGTGTTACAATAGACGATTGATGAAGCAAAGTGTTGTATGCATATTGGGAACTAGATCATCCTCTTCGATTGCTCGCATCCTGAAACAATATGATTTTTGTATCTTTCCTTACAGTGTGATCGCTATATGGATGGTAGTTTAATTTTTTTTCAGATTTTAACCTGACAAAGTCATTACTAAGCTTGAATGATGCTACGTTTTATAGTTTTTGTTAGATCAAGAAGGGTATGGTGTCTTAGGTATGGAAAATCTCAGTGTCAGATCTCTTTGCATTTCTCCTAGTCCTTTTGATTTACTCTCTTTCTTTAGAACTGCTGAGTTTTCCTGAAGACCTAGATTATGGATTGCATCTTGCCACTATTTTTGGTGTCTGATAATATATATTCATATCGCATAAATCTTGGTTCAAAATTTTTTTTTTGCCACTTTTTTATAAAACCAAATGAAAAGGAAGCAAAATGCATTTTCTTTATTATTAAATTTTCTTCCCCAACCCAACTCTAGACATTAAAGTGCACTGTCTTAAACCATGTAGTCATTTAGCCTTGTATCAGTTTTTTAGTAACAGGTGAGGTCTCAGTTTACATTTAGTTCTGGTTTGTATTTTATTGTTTGTAAAGGGAGTTAGAATTTTTATAAGAAAATTCTAATAATCACATTAGCATGTAAATGGACAAGTTTTTAATTCTTCCATTTATTGTTGTCTATACTATACCTGCGCAGCTGTCCTTTATCAAGAAAACTGGGATGACTTTGTAGTATATGCTACTATAGCATTGTAAGCTTTAGACATGATCTGAGTTGTATGAAAAAATCTAAACGGGAAAAGTAGTATTGGAGTACTTCTGAACTTGTTACCAAGGAGGATGGGTGCTTCCTGGACTATTTGCTTTTGTTTTTGAAAGGGGTTCTTAGAATATGTGCAGCCACAATGGGAAATAAATCTCAGAATACGTTTTCCGTATATGAAAGAGATTTCGAAGTTGGATTTAAGGGATAGCAGGACTATCCATGAAACTTACAGGACAGCACCAGAAAAGCTCAATTTGGGAATTATACAATATATATTGGCTCATCTTATCGTAAAATGCCAAATTATTCAAAATTCTTACAACAAAGGCCTCTAAGTAGAAATTGATATTAAAAATCTTGAAGTTGGTGCAAAATCTATTTGAGAAGAATCTAGAAGTGAAGTCGCCTATGTTTGGCTTAGCTTTTTTTATGAGCTTTTTGCTTAAAAATCTCTTTAAAAGGCCACTTGTGTGGTCTCTCACTATAATCAATTGATATTTTTCACATCTTTTTACATTTACTTTTTTACATAAAAACCCAAAAACCTATAAAAAAAAGTTAGGCCAAACACAATCTCAATTATTAGAATAACGAGATACCTATATAGAATTAGACATATAAACATACACGCATTGATAAGTTCAATGCTTTTTCAATCTTTATGCTAGTGATGGCAGATTGTCATGTTTGTCTCTGATTACTAAAGTTATTGTTGAGAATAATGGAAAGTCGTACCTTAATGGGTAGGCGAGGTCTTATTTATAATCAACTTAGAGAACATTATTACAGTCATACACCCACACACACCGGAACATAATAATAAGCTACTAACACCCCCCTCAAGCTAGAGCATATATATCTACCAAGTCTAGCTTGTTACATAAATAGGAGACACGTGGACCCGGTAAAGATTTAGTGAAAATA
>JAULJZ010216069.1:0-41583 GCA_032270985.1 Heliamphora pulchella | reverse complement strand
TTTTTGGTATTGAAGGAATACCATTTGTAGTTAAAGTTATATCCAAGTTACATTTTCAGTCAACAAAATTTAGTCCCGTAAATTTATTTTCTTTGAGTATAGAAACGAGTGGGTTGAAATCTATTTTAATTCTGAGAATCACTTGATTAAAAAAAAACGTCAATTATAATGAGCAAAACTTTGAATTCATTTTAATTTGGTTCCCTCTACCATTTTAAAATTAATTCGCCAACAGCTTGATAACCTGAGAATAACATGCCTTGATGGGAGGACGTCTACTATCCTTCATAAGATTAGATAGGCTAATTCCTTTTAATTTTACTATCTAGATAAATGACCATATCAAATAAAATTAAATAGCTGACATAGTTTCGGTCCAGTATATAGTAGCAGTGACTCAAATGGATAAAATATTTATTATATACTACTAAGTGTTAACCATCACCAAATTCCAAATCAATCGCTTCGTAATAAACCTTTCAGATGGAGAAGTGATCCACACTAACAATTATTCAGAATTATCCCTAATAGAGGTTTATACTAGCGATACCGTAATTAATCTGTTCGATGGAAAGGAAGGTCTTACTGCCAATACGCAGGGTTTAATTGCATCACCTACAAACTGGTGATGGAGACCGCATGATTTATCTATGAATAAATTTCCTCTCCTACTTTGATTTTTTAAAACATTGTTTAGAGTTATAAAAATTCGTTTAATTCAAATAAATTTTTTAATTTCGAAAGTCACGCGATCTAAAAGAATCAAACATATTTCTGTGTATACGATTTTAAATATTCTGGTTTATCAAATTATCTTTTCGTGTTTAAATGCATAACAAATAAAATTTAATAAATTCATAATTTTTCCACCAGCTTTTCAGCTAAGGTAGTGATTAAAGGCATTTATTTATTTTATTTTTCATTCCACATTCGAAAAATAATAATTTATTTTCATTAAATATTTTTTTATTTAATTAATTCAAAATTTAGAATTAATTCTCACGTTTTTCCAAGATGTTCGATTTAAAAAAATCATCTTAAACATGATATTTTGTAAAAAATAAAATATCTTAAGTTTTTTTATTTAATTAAAAATATTTAACTAAAAAAAAATAATTTTATTTTTCATTACAAAATATTTTAATTAAAACTGAAATTTTGAATTAATTAAATTAATAGAATAAATAAAACAGATATGCAATCATCCACGCAGTTCATATATATAAAAACTCAATATGCATATATCTCGATTTTATGATCCAAGTGAAATACTGAGGTGTTTCAGTATTCCTAAGAGAATCAACTGTTTCAATCCCTGTTCGCTTTTGATTTAGTGTCCTAATTGGATCAAGCTTCCCTGATATCTGATATATCAATATATATATCATATCAGTTTCATATATATCATAATATACATGAAAATTAGTCTCAGGAGAGAGAAAGTCACCGACAACCACCAATCACCGTTGGCACCACATTGTCGCCACCTTCAGGCAGCGGGCTCGGTTTTCAACGAGCTTTATACCGTTGAAAAACTCTCGAAATATAAAATTTTTCTATCAAAAATCTATTGGAAAACTGCACAAAAAATAGCCAAAAAACTATCCGAACAACAAAAAAATGCTGCTGGCCGCAATAGCAATGCGCTGCCAACTTTTTGGCACTTTTTCAACCTCTTCCCGAACTCGATTTTCGACGTACATTTTATAAAAAGAAAGTTCTCAAAAAGTACTATTTTTCTATGAAAAAAACTACTCAAGAACAGCCTGGAAACACTGCCGAAAACACTGTCCAAAGCTGCCGCCGCTGCACCTAGCTCCGCCAACTTGTCGAGGTCGTTTCGACCTCATCCGAACTCCATTTTCAATGTACTTTATATGAAAAGAAAGCTCTCAAAAAGTACTATCTTTTTGTCAAAAAAATGCTCAAAAACAGCCTAAAAAATTGCCTGAAAGCTGCTTCCACCGGGCACTGCCGCCGCCAGCCTGTTTGCCACCTTTTTGGGTTGTGGTTTTGGTCCAATTTTTTTCTAGTCCCAAAAAACCATCATTTTGGGTTATGTTTAAAAATCTTTCAAAAAAATAGTCCAAAAAATGGCCCAAAAAATCATAAAAACTATCGCCGAACCGCCGCCGGAACCGAGCTATTTTGGTTATTTTTCCTTTCTATTTTGGCTTGTTTTTTTGTTGTTTTTTGATACGTAAATACTATAGAAAAATTCAAAAAAAAAACTATTTAAAACCATTAAAAACTTACCACTGGTGCCGCCTCTGGTCTTCGTGTTTTTGAATATGTTCAACCTGTTCTTAATAGATATTTAAAAACATAAAGATAGCTATTATGTCGATCCTATGTCTCAAAAGCTTACATTCAATCTATCACGGTCAACCCCCATGATTAAAAAAATAATCACCATTCACAACATTCAATCAAACATGAAAAATAAATGAAGATCATAAAATCGGGATTAGAACGCCTGCAAAATAAAGATATCAACAGTTCTAAAACTACCCAGCCCCGATAATTGAAAACAAAAAATAAAACATCTCTGATACCAATTATTGGAGGCAAGACTGCCAATATCTTTATTTTTGCAAACGATTAACGAAAAAAATTAACCGGACGGGCAATCGCCAAAATGGGCACCAGATAAAACTCTTGATGACGAACGATCAAAATAAAACCCGTGCATCCGAAGTTAATTTAGAATAATACCTTTTTACCACTCGAATCTTCAACTACGATTTGAATCCAAGTTAAAGCTCCTGTCAGATCTTCTACTGCATTCCTTTATGCGATTCCCTAATATAGTGTGGGTTATAATCCTCCGAGAACTCGTACCGGCAGAACCAAGACAAGTTTAGTCTTAGAAGATAAGTTATGAAACTGGTTCAGTCTACCCGCATATATATAGGGCTACAGCCAGAATCTGGGGAGTAATTATGAGTAAGACTTCTAGTGGAACACAGACACGTATTAGCAGTTTCTACAATTAAGTAAATCTCATAGCGGTATCTGCAATTATGAAAAACTAGCAGCAGTTTTTATAATTTCTATAAAATATTGAATTACAATTCACACCACTAAAGAACTACAATTGCACTTGGACCCATAATCTCAAGATCATATAGCATTGAGATCCTGTTATTAAATGCTTACTACTTCTCCCCACGTTAAGATTTTCAATACCCACCAATTAAATTTAATTACTGATAATTTAATTTAATTGGCATCTTGATATTCCTTATGCGCTTTCGCTTAACTTATTTGACTGCCAAATAATTAAATCCACCTGCAGGGTTTGGCCTAGTCAAAACTTATAAGCTTCCTTAAGGGGGTATCGTCAATCTCGATCTTTCAGGACGTGGATTCCGTCAACAATTAATATTCTCCATATAAATAATACCGCTATCCAACTCACTAGGAATATAGACCCATATAAGATCGCACCCTCTAATGAATCAAAATAACGAATATTAAATATACGCAAATTAATAATTATTTTAGGATTAAGAGAATATGCACTATTCATAATAAACTTGGGGTGTGAATTAATTTATATAGTTAGTATAAAATTAATTACTCCAAATGTTCCATTCAATACACACAAAGTGTACTAGCACAGAGAGTCAGAACAATAGACGACACTATTATCTATTTTCTGAAACCAAGACAGGCCTACTAAAACTCTGTGCCACAGTCGTACCGATGGTATGTCCATTTCTATCTAAACTGAGAACATAAAACTTATATTCTGCAAGAATCTAAAATCTAATCTTCTGTGTGCAAGCCGTACTCTTTGCACCAGATTAAATACTATACAGAATATCGGATATCCATGCATAACATTAAAGAAATAATACACATACATTACTCATAAAGATTCTCATAAAATAGAAAATTAATTTTATTAAAAAATAAAATTAAATACTATAAACATGATTTTCAGTATACCAACCCTAACAAGCCGGATGGTGCCTATAGACTCCAACGTATTTATCGCCATCGAGCCACGCGAGGCCTAATGGATAAATACCCATTCTATAGCCCGACAGGGGAGCGCACATTTTTTACTTCTCTCAAAAACATCGATGGGTGGGCCGCCAAAGAGCACGCTTTTACAGGGATTAATCTAAAGGAAGGGCCTAACTTACATTGTATAGGTTTTCTATCTTTTACCGAGAAGCTACTCGAGCCCAATCTTAGTTACACGTTTCAATAACACGGTACTTTAATTATATCATTCATGTTTTACACAATCACGAGTCCAACCGTCAAATTGATTACTCTCGTTAAACCTAACACCACTATAGCTCCGATTAATAGCAATTCAAATATCAATATCATCTTGTATTTGAGTTCACATGACAACTATAATCAATTCGCATAACTTATGCTTTCCTATACACCCAACATTTCTTGGAATTCTTTTAAAATTTACAACACAACCCTAGACTATTTTCACTCATTCCCAAGTTTCATGAAACCTACTTATCAATAAGATGATACAAGTCCCAATTTATCAAAACTTCGATCAATTTAACCCTTTGGGTTCAACGACCCAAAAACCTCCAAATCTCTAAGGTTTTGACAAAAACAAAACCCTAACTTTTCCAAAACTCAAGTTAAAGGCTTCTGCATGATATTAACAAAATCATAACATCCTAAAACCTCCAAGTGCTCGTCATTTAACACGCATTAACTCAAACCCATAACCTAGTGTGAGACTTTGACCCGTTTTCTTTTTTCGACACACGTTTAGTGTTTTTGTTACAGCATGTTTATATGCCTTTTGATGCATGATTGGGTTTAGATATGCATGTGGGGTTGGTTCCCAGGGTCGTTAGGCGCTGTGATGCGGGTTTTGAAAAAAAAGATATTTTCGTGGCCTATAAATTTTTGGCGTTAGATATTTTCAAAAGATATTTTCAAAACTTCTTAGCTAAGTTTCCTCCTTTATCTCTCTACCTTCTCTCTAACTTCTCAGGGGCCCAGGGCTCGATTTTCGGCGATCTAACTGCTGATCCTTGTTATTGGCATCGTGTTGTACGCATCCATCCGGACGAAATCTCATTCTGATCAAGCTCAGTTTTGCACATGGTTCGAGGCATCGAGTTTTTAACTTAACGAGGTAAGATCCAAGACTCTCATGTCTTATAAGGGTGCTACGTGTAATCATGTGTGTTTCTATTGGTTAAAACTGCATGAAAAACCATTTTATGTTCAAACGCGGTTTTAGTTTAAAAACCTATTTTTTGTCATTTTCGGTGGATGAAATCGGGTGTCGAGTGTTTCTTTTGAGGTTTTGGTGTTAGACTTGGGCGTGCGTATGTCCGAGGGTGTTAGATGGGAGTTTGGAGGCTTCGTTTTGGACTCGGGAGGGCTGAAACAGTAGCTCAGAGTCGTGTTCCGTTAGGGGTCAGTCGATTGGACCTAGGAGGTCTGTCGATTGGATCTTGGTTTTTGGGATTCAGTCGACTAGACCTTAAAGGTCAGTCAACTGACTTGCTTATGTTTGGGTTTTTAGATTTTCCAGTGTGTTTTCAATCGATTGGGGGTTGGAGTCCAGTCGACTGAAGTCTTGGGCTTGTTGTTTGGTGGTTCGGTGGTTGGGTCCTTGGTTTTCAATTGGTTTTAAATGGTATTCAGTTGATTGATATATGGGATTTGTTGACTGAAATACTATTGCATTCTTTTGGGGTTTGATTGGTCGTGTTGTGACTTCGGGGGTCGTGTCGTGGTCTCGGGTGTTTGTTTAGGTGTCGTCCTCGGGGAACATGCATGGTTAGATGCGGCTGTTGGTGCACGGTTAGGAGCATGGTGTTTATTTATCATTGGGCACGGGATGTGTGGGTCCGCTGGTGATGTTTTGTGACCTCGTGGTTTGAGGGGTTTAGTGTTAGCCTTTGGGTTTGGCTGGGCTCTGTGTGTTGTTGGTTATCCATGTGAGTGGATATTGTGTTATGTGGCGGGTGACGTCATGATGTGAAGTTATAAATGGCTATGTGCATTTATAACTTGCTTGGTGCACTTATAACTTTAGTTTATTTATGTACGGATTATGTAGGTGAATTGCATGGCTTTAATGCCGTTACGTGTAATGTGGTTGCATGCGTTAAAACTCAGAGTTTCATTAGGCATATATGTGGTGGATCTGTGGAGTGCATGCATGTGATGCATGTGGTATGGTTTTATGCATTAAACTCTTATTTATTTATGTATATGTGTATGCGGTATTATCCCGTGGTATGCGATTTTGTCCCATGGTATACGGTCTTATCCCGTGGTATGCAGTTTTATCCCGTGGTTTAAGCACGTGCAAGGATGTCTATGGTGTATAGATTTGTATCTATGTGATAGAACGGTTATTGTGGTTGTGAGAGCCGATTATATGCATTTGTGTTGCATTAGTAGGTGTTGCAGTCCCTCGGTGATAGTTCGAGAAGATACATGGATTGCATGGAATGCATTGTGGGACGGATAAAACCAATTTTCAAACTGTTTTTACGACTCATGTGAGTCGTGATACATAATTTTTTTAAAACTGCGATTGAAGGCTCTTGTGAGTCAAAAATGGTTTATCCTCGCTTTCTCGTTACTTGTGAAAATTGTTTTAATGGCTTAAAAGAGAGTCAAAAAATGCACCTTATTTTCCTAGCATGTTTAGTTTATATTGCATGCTTGTCTAGTTTTTGCTGAGCTTTGGTTCATGGTGTGAGATTTAAAATATTTTTCAAGTATCGATCACGCAGGTTAATTCGGGGTGGCTGGAGTAGCAAAAGATCTGTAGTCTTCCTTTTTTTTCTTTCTGTATCATGTATGTTTACATGTTTTCTCTGGTGTTGGAACCGTATAACCGTGTAATGCAAGTCGTTTGGCGGTTATATAGAATGTATGTATGTTTTATTTTGAGAGTGTATTCTTGGATTGAGTGTTATGTTCGGTTGTTTGTGGGTATGTCACGTGGCCCAGAGTTTGGGACGTGACTGAATGGTATCAGAGCTCTGGGTTTGAATACCTAAGAGCCGTGGGAAGGGGGTGTATCTCGTGTGAGGTTTATTGCGTGTGCTCGATTGCATCTGTTTAGATGTTTTGATAACATGAACTTGTTAGCATGTTAAGTATGAGAATGATGTATATACGTGAGCATGGGGGTTGAACCTTAGGATTGATTAGTCTTGCATTTGGGCATTTGGATTAACAAACTTGTGAGCCAAGTTAGAAACATGTTTAGCTGACGTGATTTCTAACAGGGAATCTAAGTAGGTTGTCCAGAGTGACGCATCATTCTTATCAGTTCTCCTTAGTATGTGGGGTTGGTTTAGCATGAACCTATGTGGCTATGTGTTAGCATGCTTATGTGGTTAGCATTTATGTTCATGCTATGTGCTGCGTCTTATGTTCTGTCTCTTTCATATAGACGTGATGTTTGTGAGGAGAGGTCTAGGCTGTGGTCATGGTGTTGGCCAAGGGGATGTTCCTATCCCTGATACTGGGGATGCAAATGCTCCCTAAGGACCTGTTGATGCGGTAGAGTTGTTGCGTGCACTGGTGGGTTCCATCGGTCAGTTGGTTGAGGCCACTAGAGGCGAGACCGTTAGAGAGGGCGTCCCTAAGGTGAGGGCTATAGTGGCGATGCGGGAGTTTAGGCGCATGGATCCACCTACCTTTGCTGGAGATCCCAATCCCATTGTTGCGATAGTGTGGTTGGAGCTAGTGACCCAGATCCTTGATACATTGCAGATAGCTGAGGATGAGTTGTGGGTTTCTTTTGCCACCTTTCAGCTGAGAGGTAATGCTCATCAGTGGTGGGGATATGCCACAAACATGGTGGAGGTCACATGAGCAGCCTTTACAGGAGTTTTTCTAGAGAAATACTTTTCGGCTTCAAAGAGGGACTTATACAGGGAGGAGTTCTATACTCTTACCCAAGTTTTTCTAGAGAAATACCCCGAGGCATCGTGTGCTAAATTACCCACAACCAAGACAGTATCGGGATCCACAGTTGAGACAGTGTTAGAGTTCCATACCAGATCAGTCATAGGGGAGGGAGTTGCCGATTTACTATAGATGTGGCCAGATTGGACATATCCGTAGGAACTATCCTTAGAGAGGTAGTGCGCCGAGCAGGGAAGACTCACAGATGGGTTCGACAGTAGCATCCTGCCGTTCAAACTTCTCAAGTGACAGATAGAGGAACTTTAGTTTAGTCGGTACGGCAGCCGACAGCACCGGGTTCTGGTGGACAGACCAGGCTGACGCTGAGTAGAGCGTATGCTCTCATAGCTCCCAGTTCTTCTAGGGCACTGGTCGTGCCTGATGATGCAGCTATGCCTCTAGTGAGTCGAGGTACATTTTGAGTGTACAGATTTTGAGCCAGTAAAGTAGTGCATTTCCTTATTGCATCTTTTCGGGAGTTGGTGATGGTTTTCGTGGGTGGTATGCTGTGTTAAGGCAGTGGTTGGTGAGGATGTGAGGTTAGGGTGAGTTGTAGATCCCGTGTCTTTTAGATAGTTGGCCATTGTTTACGATACCTGACTTTGTTTGATTATATCCTAGGAGTAGTTTGGCTGACCATCTCGTTTACCTATGTCGATTGTGATCGACGGGGTTATTTTCTTTTGACCTTGTGTTGAATTTTGGGGGCAAAATTTTTTTAAGAGGGTAGAATTGTGAGACCCTGACATGTTTTCTTTTTTCAATGCACGTTTAGTGTTTTCATTGCAGCCTGTTTATATACCTTTTGATGCATGATCGAGTTTAGATATGCATGTGGGGTTGGTTCTCGGGGTCATTGGGTGCTGTGATGCGAGTTTTTTTTTTAAAAAAGATATATTTTCGTGGCCTATAAATAACTGGTGTTAGATATTTTCAAAAGATATTTTCAAAACTTCTTAGCTAAGTTTTCTCCTTTCTCTCCTTGCCTTCTCTTTAACTTCTCAGGGGCTCGGGGCTTAGTTTTCGACGATCCAACTACTGATCCTTGTTATTGGCATCGTGGTCTACGCATCCATCTGGAAGAAATTTTATTTTGGCGAAGCTCAATTTTGCACGTGGTTTGAGGCATTGAGTTTTTAACTCAACGAAGTAGGATCCTAGACTCTCATGCCTTATAAGGGTGCTACGTGTAATCGTGTGCATTTCTATTGGTTAAAACTACATGAAAAACCATTTTATGTTTAAATAGGTTTTTGGTTTAAAAACTTATTTTTCGTCATTTTTGGTGGATGAAATCCGGTGTCGAGTGTTTCTTTTAAGGTTTTTGTGTTAGGTTTGGGAGTGCGTATGTCTGAGGGTGTTGGATGAAAGTTTGGAGGCTTCGTTTTGGACTCGGAAGAGCTGAAACAGTAGCTCAGAGTCGAGTTCCGTCATGGGTCAGTCGACTGGACCTGGGAGGTCTGTCGACTGACTTGATTCTGTTTGGATTTTTGGATTTTCTAGTGTGTTTTCTGTCGACTGGGGGTTGTGGTCCAGTTGACTGAAGTCCTGGGCTTGTTGTTTTGTGGTTTGGTGGTTGGGTCCTTGGTTTTCAATGGTATTCGGTTGATTGATATATGGAATTAGTCGACTGAAATACTGTTGGATTCATTTGGGGTTTGGCTAGTCATGTTGTGGCTTCGCGGGTTGTGTCGTGGTCTCGGGTGTTTGTTTAGGTGTCGTCCTTGGGGATGATGTGCATGGTTAGATGCGGTTGTTGGCGCACAGTTAGGTGCGTGGTATTTGTTTATCATTAGGCATGGGACGTGTGGGTCCATTGGTGATGTTTTGTGACAACGTGGTTTGAGGGGTTTAGTGTTGGCCATTGGGTTCGGCTGGGCTCTGTGGGTTGTTGGTTATCCATGTGAGTTGATGTTGGGTTATGTGGCGGGTGGGCTCATAATATGACGTTATATATGGCTATATGCATTTATAACTTACTTGGTGCACCTATAACTTTAGTTTATTTATGTACGAATTATGTAGGTGAATTGCATGGCTTTAATGTTGTTACGTGTAACGTGGTTGCATGTGTTAAAACTCAGAGTTTCATTAGGCATGTATGTGGTGGATCTGTGGGGCACATGCTTGTGATGCATGTAGTATGGTTTTATGCATTAAACTTTGGTTGATTTATGCATATGTGTATGCGGTATTATCCCGTGGTATGCAGTATTATCCCGTAGTATGCGGTTTTATCTCGTGGTATACGGTCTTATCCCGTGGTATGCGATTTTATCCCGTGGTTTAGGCACGTGTAAGGATGTCTGTGGTGTATAGATCTGTATCTATGTGATAGAATGATTATTGTGGCTGTGAGAGTCAGTTATATGCATCTGTGTTGCATTAGTGGGGGCTACGATCCCTCAGTGAAAATTGAGAAGATACATGAATTGCATGGAATACATTGTGGGACGGATAAAATTAATTTTTAAACTATTTTTATGACCCTTGTGAGTCGTGATACAAAATTATTTTAGAACTGCGGTTCAAGGCTTTTGTGAGTCAAAAATGGTTTATCCTCGCTTTCCTGTTGCTTGTGAAAATTATTTTAATGGCTTGAAAGAGAGTCAAAAACTACATCTCGTTTTTCTAGCATGTTTAGCTTATATTGCATGCTTGTCTAGTTTCTGCTGAGTTTTGGCTCACGGTGTGGGATTTAAAATGTTTTTCTGGTACCGATCACGTAGGTTGATTCGGGGTGGCTGGAGTGGTCAAAGATCTATAGTCTTCCTTTTTGTTCTTTTTGTGTCATGTGTGTTTACATGTTTTCTCCGGTGTTGGAACCGTGTAACAGTGTAATGTAAGCCGTTTGGCAGTTATATACAATGTATGTACGTTTTATATTGAGAGCGTATTCTCGGGTTGGGTGTATTATTTAGTTGTTTGTGGGTGTTTACGTGGCCTAGAGTTTAAGGCGTGACACCTAGGGTTTTCAAAAATATAGATTTTTCATCTTTTCATGGATAAACACCAAATATACAATACATATCCAACAAATCATCATATATAGTAATAGATTCTACCTCTTAAACGATCATGCAACAAGGAACAATCCTCTAGCAAGCTCCACCCACGAAAATCGCTAACCAAAGAATGAGCAAGAAAATCCACCAAGGGAGAGGTAGATGGACTCAAGGGTGTTCCACTGACAACCATAGGGTTTTTATCTGATTTTAGAGAGAGAGAGAGAGAGAGAAAAGAAGTGAGAATGGAACAATACACCTCAAATACGCAACTTAAAGCCTCTCCTCGCCACAGACCGCTCGAGCGGTCCCTCACTGGATAGCACAAAAAGAAAGGGAAAGTGTATATAGTTTTCAAAGTTTATCACAAATTTTAATTTCTTCCCGATATAAAATGTTAGTTCACAAGGTTTAATCAAATATTTTAAATTAAAAGGAACCGAATCCCTACAATTCCTAACTAAAACAATTTTTCAAAACGAAAATCTTTTATTTTTAAAAACAATTACGCAGCATAACAGAATGATTTTTTACTAAAACACTTTTTCAAAAAGAAAACTTCTTATTTCTTATATTTTTGGGCGGCACAATAGCAAGATTTTAATTATTAAGAATGCACATGATAGGCTGCAGAGTAGAGAGAGATATACATATATCATAATATATTAGCCTAATATTTAACTGGGTTATATGATATTAACAGAAAAGTAAATGACTATAAAGTAAAGTGCGGTAAAGTAAAGAAAAATATTTTGTCACTGACTCAGCTAGTTATATACTCTTGTAGGTATTTCTACCGTCGGTTGTAATATGCTACGTCATATGTACTCTAGACAAACAACTGAGCAACATAATTCCTCAAAATATACTTTTAGCCAGTTACCCACGAGCAGAGTTTCGGCTAAACGGAGAGCGTATTTATTCTCTAAATGGTTAGAACCTCGGCTTAAAAAGCGGGATCTGCACCCAAAAATAGAGCAACAAATATAAGCAAATTTATTTTCTAAATGGGCAGAGCCTTAGCTTCATTTAAAAAGCGAGATCAACTCACAAATAGAAAAATAAAAAAGCATGTTTGTTTCCTAAACGGGCAAAGACTCAGCTTAAAAGTGGGAAACATATACACAAAGAAAATAAATAAAATAAAGAAAAATTAAGGGAAAGCGACAAGGGAGAGCCCAAGACTTCTATCAACCTAATAAAAAATTTGACAGCTTTTTATGGCAAGGGAGGTCTAAGTTGCCTCAGACTGCTTACTGATCAACCACTAAAAGCTACTGGAGGTTGGGAGATAAGAGGAGAGGTTTGCCCAGCATTTTGCTTCTTCTCGATTGGAAAAATTGATCCAAAATGTATGGAGTTGGCTTATATATATAGGCAATGATTGGTTGACTCTATAGAGCCAATTAACACATGCCAACATCGTGCGCTGGGCCCACCGACTCTATAGAGTCGGTTGCCACATGGCACAAATCCAGCCGTTAGCTCGTTTGCTTAACAATTAATCAAAGAAATTGGTATAAAAAAAGGTATGGTTTTTTACTTAGGAGAGTGTTACTTGAGTAAAAAAGACGTTCTGGATCCAACTATGAACTCGGTGTTGACTAAATCATTCTAGATTAGTGAGTACGATATCTGAGAATTGCAAAATAACAAACTTTCGTATTATCCTACACTAGTTAAACGAATTCAGTTTGGGACAATATTATCCTACACTAGTCAAACGAATTCAATTTGGGACAAAACATGACATACGAGCCAAGTTTTTGATATAAAAAATTATGGGATTCACGCCTGGGATTTTTTATATCCCTGGAGGTCGAAACAAATACTGTATTTAAATCGAAAAGGCTATAGAATTAGGGTCAAATATAATCAAAAATGACTCTAGTTGGTATTGATGGATTAATTTTTTGAAAACGAAAATGCGTGTGCTATTGGTCATGGTTACGTCATTCGTTTGACTAATCTTTAGGTGAAAATGGTTGGGAACGGGTCATCAAGCTCTCTCGTAGACAAAACAATCATTCATTGTTTTGAGCTCGAACACGCAAAATGTTGATCTTCGAAAATTGAATATTTGTAGCACTGAGAAAACGTTACATTCCTATTTTGATTCTTCAAAAGGTCGGTTTACCATTTTTGGGCATGTCGAGTTCGATATTGTGAATTCTCACCATCATATGTTTTGTGGCATTTGTGGGCTCACTATAATCAATGATTACGATCTAGGTCTTTTTTTCGATTGTTTTAGTTCTCGTGTGGTTCGTTTTTTGGCGCACCAAGTCTAATATCTTGAATTCTTCTTGTCGGGTGATTTTAGCCTTTTCATGAATCTTTGTGGCTTTTTTGGGCCCGTTATAGCTCATGATTTTGTCCTAGATCTTTTGGTCAAATCGTGTCAGTTTTCCTCGCGTAGTCATGAAAAAAAATAAATAAAATTAGTTTTCTTTTAAGTGAATTTTGGAGGAGCGGGGCAAAAATAGAGTGTCAACACACATCAGACCTAGCGATGGGAGTAATCACATCAATCACCAATCATGGAAGCAACCACATTTGACCCCATTAACGGGCGAACAATAGCAAACCCTCATTAGTAGGGGCAAGCACTAGTAACACCACATCTTATGCTGTGGAGTCAAGTGAACCCATTGGATGGGTGAAAAAAAATTAATATGTATAATTATTATGAAAATTTTATGTCACCACTATAAAATAAAAAAGAATCAAGTTAGTATTTTAGGAAATTTCAAAATTCACACACTTTTTTACTATTTATACCTACTAGTATAAGTTTTGATGCATAATGTATAATTGTTTAATTCACTTAAATATTGTATGTGTAGGGACCTGGTTCTTTTTTATTTTGATAAGTAATTAAAACATGTATGAACTTGTTTGGTGGAATATAGGAAATGGTCTAATTGTGTACAAGAATTGTAATTTGATCATCATAATGTTTGATGACAATGTTTGTATGCTTGATAATGCATGGAAACCACTATTGTAGGTTGTTTAGATGAGCCTTGGGGCATTTACTAACATTTGAACCACACATATTCCCTTTCTTCGGAGTGCTTTCAACAAGAGACCAATTGACCAATTTGTGACAGAGGGGACTTCAAGTTGTGGGTTGGAGCCTTTTCTTCTCATTTCTCTCATCTTCTCTCTCTCTCTCTCTCTCTCTCTTTACACTCAAACTCTTACCTTAAAAACTCTATTGGAGCCCATCTTGAGCTCCCCCACCACCTTTGGAGACTATCTCTTGCTCTCCTCTCGATTGTATGCGTTGGAAGATCGATCTACGTGTGAAAGCCTTTGTTTTTCATCCATTGGTTTGTGGATTGCGTCGTGCAGCATGCTAGAGCTTGGTTCTTATGGTTTGATCATCTAATAGGTAGGATTTATGACTAACCTTGATCTTTGCATCTATATGAGTTGTATATTTATTGGATTTACAACAAAGCATGGAAATCTATATTTTTTTGAAATCCTAGGTTAAGGGTCAGTGTTAAAGCATGTTAAATCTTGAGCTTATAGATGATTTATGCAAAATATATCTCATTGTTGTTCTTAGAGAGGATTTAATTGGTGAGATGTGGAGTTAGGATTTGGTTAGGTTGAACTTAGAACTGAAATTGGGGCTTTTTGGGTTGGTGAACTCAAATTATTGAATTGATGTGATTTTCACTAAATTGAAGGTTGGGTTAACCTACTCGTGTATAAATTCTATGATTTTTTATTTAAAAAAAAGTGAAAACCATGAGATGATGGGTTGGGGATTGTGAACAAATCATACGATTTCAATGAAATATGAAATCATGAGAAGGTTTATTGGGGGTTTGAGCTAATTTAACCCGAATATGTGAAGTGTGAGGATATTAGAAATTTTCGATGATTAAAATCCTAATTATGTTGAGTTTGACGAGAGAAATCGGGTTTGACAGTTTGGACTCGTGTTCGTACATGTTTAGGATTCTATGGTTCTCAGTTTGTCAAACTCGGGTTTGACAGTTTGACGAGAGAAATTTTCGATGATTAAAATCCTAATTATGTATAAATTCTATGATTTTTTAATTAAGGTACGACATGATTTGATTGGATAATTAAGATTAGGCTCGAGAAGCTCCTCGGTGAAAAACAAAAAACTTGCACATGTATGAATAGGCCCTTCCATCAGGTTCCCCCCCTAAAAGAGTACTTTGGGCGGTCCACCCATCGATGTTTTTGACAAAAATAAAAAAATGTGTGCTTTTCGCTGCGGGCTATAAAATTGGTATTTATCCATTGGATCTTGCGTGGCCTGGTTGAGATAACTACGCCTAAGTCTATAGGTGCTGCTAGGGTTTGGTACTTAATTAAATCAAGAATTGATTTAGATTAGCAAAACAATTGTTAAATGATTGAGAGTTATGGAATGTGTATAAATCTTCATATCGAGTAATGTTGGGTAAAATTAGAAATGTGAATACTTGAGTGGGAAGAAAGAGTGTAATGTCGTGAGATGGTTTGAAGTTGATAAGGAAATAAAAAGTAAAAACTATGGTTTTAATATGCGAAAACTTGGTTATGTGAATGGGAATTTGTTAAAATGAAATTAGTTAGGATAAAATATATTTGTGCATCTCACATGACCATTCTCACATATCATGCATTTCTTCTTGTTCAGTCTATTTTCTATGAGCCTCAGCTCATGTTGTATAAAACATTTCAGGTGATAGCGGAAGAAAGTGGTAGACTAAGATGATTGGTCGTGGAGACCGTTTTTGGGTTGTTTGAGAAGGATTACTCATTTTGTAGAAACATTTTTTGGGAATTGTATAGTGTGAAGATACATTGATTACATATATTTGAGTCGATAGATACCCATTTTGTAAGGCTTTAAGGGCACACGCACTCATGAATTGTATACACGTGAGAACGCCAGGTTGTTATTTCGGGCTTGCCCTTAGTTTTTATATAAAATCCTTTGGTTTAGAATGCTGGTTTCAAGTTTTGAGATATTTGGAGTTATTTTAATGCTTTAAAATGTTGCACTTATATTGGTTGGTATCCTAGAAAGCATGTGTAAAAGTATGATTTGAGTTGGGTTGATGGATTTTCAAAACAAGTAGTGCAGAAGAAGCCCAGAGTCAGACTGCTCGATTGACTGATCGATCGGTCTATCGAGCAGTGTAGAGGAACTCTCGGTATCTTTATTGCAGACTGAAATTGTTGTGATCTGCATAAGACCGATTGAGCGGTCTGTCTGATGAAAGCAATTTTTCACCTTTTCTCTTTTGGGCCTTATTTTCAAACGGATGCTTTCTTATCATTTTAAATCACCTTTTTTTGTGTATTTTATATCTAATCAAGGTCTCGGGGGTCTTTTCCTATTCAGTTTAGCTCCTCGCTTTTTCTTTTTCGGGACTTATTTTCATATAGATGCTTTCTCATCGTTTTAAATGTCCTTTTTCTATATACTTTACAAACTAATCAAGGTCCTAGGGGTCTTTTCCTATTCAGTTGAGCTCCCCTTTCTCAAATGGTTTCTCCAAGGTGTTCGTGAGTCTTTCATTAAGTTGGCTTCCATATCGATTCATCAAGGTTGATTCACATGTCTTGGAGTTAAGAGCGTGACAATATGAAGTACAGAATGATGTGGCTTTATCACCTCCCAATGACCAAAATTTTGAATCACATTTTGCCTTTTCAAAAAAATTATTTCTCTCTCTCTCTCTCTCTCTACTCCTATGCAAGCAAAGTCAGGAATTTGGTTCAAAAACCCAAGAAACCACCAAACACCTCTAGGCCGTAACATCCATATCCTCATGGCCTCCACCTTTTTCAAAATCCTAGAGTAGGCCGTGTCCTTACCTATAATTAGGCATCAATTTGCATAGAAAACAAAAGAGAAAGAACATGGATGCCAAAACTCTGCTGATTTCGAATCCCACTTGATATTTCAATATTCATCCCATACATTCTTGAGCCTAGTTCGTGACTTTGTTTGCGTTGGTGAGGCGTCAGAGCACGGTTTGCTTGGTAATATTTGATTTTCACATCCGAGAAGACATTCGAGGTGGATATATATACGAGATAACCTTAGGAAACCACGACATTTCTATAAACCCTTATCTTCACTCTCTTGGGGGTGTCATGGTTAAGGTTTGCATTGGTTATTTACTTGTTTGCTATCCATTTTGATCAAAAGCATGCTCATATAAGTTTTCTTTATTAAACAGTATATATGTAACCTTCTTTTTTATATAGAACAGTATATCTCGATTCGTTTTCCTGTTCACTGGCACATTGGACACATAAAAAGCTCTTTGTGGTTTTAAAAACATGACAGCCATAATCCCTGGTTGTCACGGCCGTAACATCCTTGTTGCCACGGCCGCGGTATTTTGTGGGATCAGTGACATGAGATTTGTGTTTTAACTTCAAGGTTATCTGTTTTAAGGCTCTATATATTTTTTTTTAGAAATAGTGTTGTAGTAAGGGATGAAGGATGATAGATCTAGCCTAGATCAAGTGGGTCATGGTCTTCATCCTATACATTTTATTCATTTGAGTTTCCTTTGGACTATGCATGTTGGACACCTCTTTAAACCTCGAAAATGCCTTGGCCGCAACCTTTGGATGTCAGAGCCGTAACGTTTCAGCATCTTCCTTGCTCGCGGCTGTCGCTTTCTTCTTTATGTTTATCACGGCTCCAATATTCTGTTGCCATGACTGTGCACTTTGCATGAGACCAGTAGCATGAAAATGGTGTTTTAAAGCCTTATGTTATCTTTTCTTATGTATTGATGCATGCTATTTTGATACTTATGTCGTTGTTGGTTAATGAACAGTAGATCTAACCTTGATAAGTGGGTTGTGGTCTCTGTTCTATGGAGCTTATTCATCTAAGTCTCTTTCGAAGCCTTGTAGGTTTAATACCCATTTAGACCTGAAAAACATCTTGGCCGTAACCTTTAGTTGTCACGACTGCAACATTATGCACTTTAGTTTCTCGCGGTAACCTTATTTTTGTCGCAGTCGCATGTTTTGTTACTTATTTTGTCAAAGCCGCAACATTTGTTATCACAACCGTGAGTTTTTTGCATGTCTAGTAGCTTAAAATAGTGTTCGAAACTTTTATGTTCTTTCTGTATAGCCTATATATAGCATGATTAGAGACGTAAATATTGTTGCATGTTCCTTCAGCCTTTCTTGCTTTGTTTAGCTTTTCATCGCATGTTTTTCACTTTATTTTGCTCAAACAATACGTGCGGCATGTTTAGAAATGATAACTAAGTTGTATGACCCTCAGAACTGTAGTTAAGATTTTTACTTTTTTGTTTGCTTTTGTATGGACTCTCTTTAACCTCCTATTCTGTACATGTTACCTTTAAAAAATTTACAACAAGAACCAATATTGACAAAGTAGAGGTCAACCTCATGGTTGGCCAAAAATAGTGCTTAACACCTTACCTTTTCGTACCTTAACCCCCGAACCCTCTTTTTCTCAGGTTGCACTTTCAAAAGATCTATGGCCTTCTTTTTGTTTTTCTTAAAAACTAAGTAGCGATTCTATTTTTCTTAAAACGTGCTTGAATATCTTGAATTTTCTAGTTTTAAAAAGAAAAAAGTATTTTTCTAAAAATAATAGATATCTGGTACGCCATTCTTCCTCTAACACCCGTAATATTATCTTATACTCTTTACCTAATCTTAATTCTTAACTTATTTATTCTTATTGTTTCAATACTACGTCTTATATATTATCTAAATATTATTTATTTATTTATTTTTAATTTCTCTGTAAATAAGAATTATTTTTAAAAATTCAATTCACCCAACTTCTTGGAGTGCCTACGTGGGTAACAATTGGTATTAGAGCCTGGGCTCTTACCAGTAACTTCATAAAAGTGTAATCTAATGAGAACCATTACTGGAACTTCTCAATATGATAGGCATTTTACCAATAGAGTACCTTTGTTCAATGGATCAAACTACAATTATTGGAAAGCCAAAATAAAAATCTAGATTCAAGCTGTAGACTACTAGTTAAGGAGAGAAATTGTTAATTGGCCTAAAAGACCAATAAAAAAGATAGATTGAACCATTGTTCTAAAAGATAAGAGTGAATGGACAGATGAAGAAGTCTAAAAGAACTCCAAAGCCATTAACCTTCTTTATTGCATAGATCTAAATAAGTTCAATAGAATCACATCTTGTGAGACTGCTAATGAAATTGGGGATGGACTAGAAGTTACACATGGAGGAATAATTCAAAATAAAGAATTTAAAATAAGCATGTTGGTTCTATGGCGCCGGAATTTAGGGTTTTGTTCCAAAAATAAGAGAATTCAAGAAATAGTTAAAAAATAGTTTTTAACACATTGAAAATCAAATTTTAAAAACCCTTTTTTTGTGAAAAATGGAGTCACCACTTGATTTTTGAGAAAAACCAAGAAAACCAAAATGAGTCATTGATCTTTAAAACGGTAACTAGAGAAAACAAGAGTTCATGGGCTAAGGTACGAACTGGAAAAAGTGTTAGGCACCCTATTCACCCACCCGTGAGGTTGGCCTCTACAAATCATCATTGATTCTTAATTAGATTTCTCAAATGCATACAAATACAGAAAATAGAGGTGAAGAGAGAACATCCAAATTAAAATAGAAAAATACATAACCTACGTATATAGAATGCTAAAATGAAACAAATAACAAATGAAACAAAAAGCAAAAGAAAATTCTAAGCCCCACGACATGTAATTTCTAACTAAATGATACATGGAGCAAATCCGCATACAATATCATCAAATAATTTAAAAATTACACTAACATGATTTTAAACAAAATAAATAGAAATATGCTCCAAGATCCTTAAACTCTAACTAAATGTGGATTTCTTGCTAATTATCAATATAGTGAGCAATAAAATATGGTATTAAAAAGAAATTAAACTATGAAAGATTTACTATGAATTTCATCAAAATATAACAAAATATAAAAGAAAAGAAATGAAATTAAACCTATGAAAGTAACGATTACTACATAAGGATGTAATAGTTGCTATTTACTTAGAAAATGTTAAGATACGAGCAAAATATTAACGATTATGACCATATGAATATTAGTGTACCAAATGTAACAACTACGACATTGTAAATCACAATTGCCAAACATATTAGCACTATCTCAAAATCTAGTGCGTTTTGGGACACGTCAGGCTTTTTTAAGTTGGCGGTCACCAGGTATGGAGTTGGCGATCGCCACAAATTGAAAGCTTCTAAGGGTTTCATATGGCGGTCGCCACAATGAAGTTGGCGACTCCAAGGTTCAAAGTTTGCGACTGCTACTTTGGCTAGGGTTTCCAAGATGCTCTTGTAACGGTTGCAGCAATTAAAGTTGGTGTTCCTAATTTCAAAGTAGGCAGCTCAAGGGTTGGTGTTGGCAATTCAAGGTTTTGAGGGATTTGATCATTGGTTTGGATACTGAGCTTGGATCGCTTCCCGAGGATCATTCTAAAGCACCATTCCACTTGATTTCATCATTGAAAAAACCTAGACCAACCTAACATTAGGCGGGGTCAAATTGGGGTGTCTACAATTGCCCTACTTTGCCCCACTTTGACACAACTTGCGTAGCAATGCGTGATGTGAGTTATGTCAAAGACCCAGAGACAACCTTCATTTGATCGAGCCATCAATCCTAGGTCACAAACACACATTCATGCATATGATGTTGGTCGTACTCGAATTTTCATCGAACTGCCTACGTACCACTTTGTTAGGGATCAGATCAAAACGTAGTTCTTAGGGCAAATGCATAAATGCAAGATGCAAAACATGATACAAATACTAACATGATGTAAACACTAGTATGATCAAACAATTCCCAAAAGATTGAGTCAAAATCTAAAGAGGGCACAATTAATCAAATAAGTTAAAGATCGAATCAAGATCTAAGAACTTACTTGGGAATAAAATAATTAAAAAGATCGAGTCAAGATCTTATAAATTATCTTAACCGGAGTTATCATTTCGAGTTTTTAGGTCTTGACTCGACCTAGTTAAAAGTCGAGTCAAGACCTAGAGAATAACGGGATATGGATAATTAAAAGTCGAGTCAAGACTTAAAATTATTCTCAACGGAGAGTAAACCACAAATCAATAGGTTGAGTTAAGACCTAGAAATTCGGGACGAGCACGGGATAAAAAATAATTAAAAGTCGAGTCAAAGCTTAAAATTATTTTTATTGAAAAAAACACCGCAAATTAATAGGTCGAGTCAAGACCTAGAAATTCGGAATGAGCACGGGACAAAAATAATTAAAAGTCGAGTCAAGACTTCAAACTATTTTTATAGGAGAAAACACCGCGAATTAATAGGTCGAGTCAAGACTTAGAAATTCGGGACAACCATAGGACAAAAATAATTAGAAGTCGAGTTAAGACTTAAAACTATCTTTATCAAAAAGAACACCGTAAATTAATAGGTCGAGTCAAGACTTAAAAACTCGGAACGAGCACTGGACAAAAAATAATTAAAAGTTGAGTCAAGACTTAAAATTATTTTTATTGGAGAAAACACCGTGAATTAATAGGTTAAGTCAAGACCTAAAAACTCGAGACGAGCAGGGGACAAAAAAATAATTAAAATTCAAGTCAAGTCTTAAAATTATTTTTATCGGAGAAAATACCGCATATAATAAAATAAAAATAATTAAAAGCCGAGTCAAGGTTTAAAAATTATTTTCAAAAACAAAATCTAAACACCCAAACAGGCTCCAAACAACCCCCAAGGAGTAACAACCCCAAAACATAATCATTACTAAATTTGGCGATCGCCTGGTCTAAACATCGAGATGGGTGACATGATCGTTGACAAGCTCGCGGTCGCCAGCATATTTTCAAATGGAGATGACGGTTTCGAGAACCCGGTGGTTGCGTACTTCAAATATTGCGACCGCAACAACCAAGAACCATTAAGCCCCTAAACGTGTGGGCCAGGCTCATTCGCATCCCTCTGCTTCTCTCTCTAGCTTCCTTGCTCTCTCAAAATCTCTCTCGGTCTCTCTTGATTCTCCGTGGTTTTCTAGCTTTTGCTTAGCTTTCGGCTTGCTCTCTCTGACACGCACGATGTTTACACTATTGGTTGTGATTCCCTTCCTATTCATGGCAGGTCTGGGACATGGAGATGACGATCTAGGGGCACGCCATGGGCCCCTCTGCTATCGACGGTTCTTCCGTAGGTGCCATCGGGGGTATTGATTCTCGTATTTTAGCTGGTGGGATCACTGCTGCTAATCCCTCCACTACCATGAGGGCGATGGATATACTTGCGACCGAGGCAGAGCGGTCTTACTTCGTGCTGCTGTGGATCAGGATGGAGTGGCATGGGCATCAGCAACGGCATAGGTAGCCGTAGATTAGGCAGCTACCGAGGGCATCCCTTCTCGTTTTGATCCACTCACTTATGCCCCTGCATCCCACCGTCTGGGTTCGAGCAGGATGAGGCGTTACGAGCCTCAAGTCACTGCCGTTGCTAACGATGTTCTTCTTCGAGAGCCTGAGCAGCATCTCTCATTCCAACGTCCTATGGTAGGTTCTCCTGTCTCTTCCTTCAGTATCAAAGCATGCTTTACTTTCATTGTTTCGAACATAGATGCATGTTTAAGATCCCCTATTACTTTGCGATCTAATGTATATGATTGAAGAACTTAAACCATCCCATAATTGCCCTAGTTAAACATATGATATTGAAAACTATTAACCAACTGGGCAATAAAACTTGTAACCATATGAAATGATATTAAAAGGACAAACCTGGACATCGGACAAAAAACTAGATAGGTGCCCCTGCAACTGGTGGTTCTGGAAAAAATGTAGGGACACTAGGACTAGGGTTTTGATGCAAACAGGGAGAGGTATTTTTTTAGAAAATCATAAAATCTAAGGGGATAGTTTTTATTTTTTTATAAAATCATAAAATCTAGAAGGGGTGGTTTTTTATTTTTTATTTTTTCAGAAAATCATAAAACCTAAGGGGGTAGTTTTCATTTTTTTTTTACAAAATCATAAAATCTAGGGGTTGTTCTTTATTTTTTTTATATTTTTTCAGAAAATCATAAAATTTAGAGGTGGTGTTTTTTTCATTTTTTATTTTTTTAGAAAATCATAAAATCTAAGGGGGTAGTTTTCATTTTTAATTTTTTAGAAAATCATAAAATCTAGAGGTGGTGTTCTTTCATTTTTTATTGTTTTTAGAAAATCATAAAATCTAGAGTTTAAAAGGAAGATTCACCTGACGCACCTGGGATTAGTTTTTGAAGGACTGAAGGATCGTCACACACACACGAATCTAGGGTTGAATTTGCCTAGCGCACTAAGATTTAGGGTGCCTAGTTTTCTAGGGCTTGAAAGAATCGAAGGGTCGTCACACACACATGAACTTAGAGTTGAGTTTGCCTGGCGCACCAGGGCTGGCTTAGGGTACCTAGTCTTCTAGGGCTTGAAAGAACCGAAGAGTCGTCACGCACACACGAACCTAAGGTTGAAAGATTTACCTTGCTCACCAGGGCTTAGGGTGCCTAGTGTTCCAGGGTTTAAAAGAATTAAAGGGTCGTCACACACACACGAACCTAGAGTTGGGTTTGCCCGGCGCACTAGGGCTTAGGGTGCCTAGTTTTCTAGGACTTGAAAGAATCGAAGGGTAGTCACACACACACGAATCTTGGGTTGGGTTTTCCTGGCGTACTAGCACTTAGGGTGCCTAGTCTAGGGCTTGAAAGAACCGAAGGGTCGTCGCACACACACGAACCTAGGGTTGAGTTTGCATACCGCACCAGGGCTTAGGGTGCCTAGTCGTCTAGGGCTTGAAAGAACCAAATGCTCATCACACACATACGAACCTAGGGTTAGGTTTGACTGGCGCACCAGGACTTAGGGTTCCAAGTCTTTTGGGGTTTGAAAGAACCAAAGAGTTGCCACATACACACGAACCTAGAGTTGGGTTTGCTTGGCGCACCAGGGCTTACGGTGCCTAGTCTTCTAGGGCTTGAAAGAACCGAACGGTCGTCACACACAGACGAACCTAGGGTTTTCTTATTGCTTTCCTTTCCCTTTCATATTTTCTGCTTTCCACGTGATTTGACTGCTCTTATTATATATTCTGATCATCATCTTCTTTTTAGGTTGGTTAGTATGTCCGTGGGTTTGGCGGTTCTACTTCCAGCGACGTGCTGGAGTGGTACAACACTCTCCCCACTCCTAGCCAGGCCTTCATTGACGTCTCTAGTTTTGCTCAGTTTATACCTCTACTGGGTAGGACCAGTAATGACCAGGTCTCGTTGAATGCTCTGGCGAAGAGGTGGTGGGATACAATCAACACCTTTCATTTCACTACTTTTGAGGCCACATTGACACCACTTGACTTTGCCATGCTGACTGGCATCAGAGTTAGAGGCGTCCCCATTCTGTTTAACTTAGACATTGCCCACTCTGCCGAGGCTCTAACGTACCTTCTAGGCACTGTATCATTCTAGATGGATAGAGACCGAGTTAGGTACTCCTGGTTCTATGAGTATTTCTAACATTTCCAGTGTACCGAGTCCCGCCATTATGAGTGGGTTGCCGGCACTTTCTTATTATACATGTTCGGTACCTCCTTGTTTTCAAACAATGAGAATACTGTACACCTTCATTATCTATGTGCCCTTTTTCATCTCGACCAGGTGTCTACATACGATTGGAGAGGAGCTGCTCTTACAACACTATATGGCTCGATGAGGGCCTTGACCCAATTCCCTCAGGAGCTTAGCATAGGGGGATATTGGAGGGTCTAGGAGGTACGTCTTAGTTTCTATACACTATTCATTTATTTCTTCTTGTATTTGTTATCTATTCTTCTGCTGACACATTCTCTTTACAGCTATGTACTTACGAATTCCTCAGGCTACATGTCCCGGTGAACTCTTCTGCAGATCCTTTGATTATCGCCCGTGCTACTCAGTGGGCCCACGGTTTAAAGGGGATGAAGAGTAGAGGGAAGGACTTGGAGAGATTTTGGGCATCTTTGGACTGACTAATTCCCGACTAGGTACCACTTCTTGCTCTATTCTCAACTTATTGCTTCCTTCTTTATCTATTCACTGATCATTGCTTACTGTACTGTATATTGTTCTCTACGATGTTCATTGATCACTACTTGCTGCACTGCATTGTTTAATGAACACTGTTCTTTGATCACTGTACTATTCACTGTTTACTAATCACTGTACCATTCACTGAATTTCTATAGGTTCGCTGGGATGTCTGGCAGGGGATGGAGAGTCGAGCTGGCGAGAGTACTTCTTGGCAGAGAGGGTAGCCTGCTAATCCCTAGGCGTTGATCATTTCAGGATTCCGATTGTTCCTCCAGTTCGTATGCGTTTGACAGACCATTTGAGCCGAGTAGACATGTTACTTGAGATGATGGAGACCCATGTTACAGAGCTATTAGGACCTAAGGGAGATTACACAGCGTGGGCCCAAGCACATCTGTTAGGGCCGCTGGGTCCTGGGCCAGTCCCACCTATTGGACGATGGACAGGATGACCACCGGTGATTGTTCCTGATGTCGAAGCATAGGATGCTGCTACTGTTATTGCTGTTGCTGCTGCTGGTAGAGCGGCTGCTGCTGGAGAGGTGATATGCTCCTAAGATCCCATGGGTTATTCAAACTGTGGTATATAGATGCCCTTTCCCTCTTTCGATTTTGATTCTGCCGGTGTCAAAGTTTAGAGCTGAGATTGGCTAGGTTTGTCTTTTGTTCTTCCTCCTTTCTTTCAGTTACTTCTTTACTTATCAAGTTTTCTTGAACTGCCTCTCATTCTTTATAGATTAATCAAGCATTGCTAGATCATGTGATTACTGATGCTTACGGGTCAGAAGGCATTGATTTGTCAGCTGAATGCCACCGTACGAGCAGCTAGCATTGCTTTTGCTCCAGTGGCCATAATGAGTATCTTCTGACTTTTTAACTTCTTTTCACTTTTCTGTACTCTGCTCTTATCTTTATCTCCTTTTAATAGCCATCAACATTGGCCACTGGTATAGAATAACAGCAGGTTCCAATCCAGCCTCAGGTTCTTGTCCAAACTCTAGCTCGAGGTTGCAGGTCATGTGCCTCTTCTTCCAGAGCTCGCTCTAGAGGATTTGTTTCTTCTACAAGGAGTCGTTCCCGCATCGTGTCTTCTTCTTCAGATGGTGGTGAGGACGGCAATGACCTAGAGAAGCTATTCGAGGATGTCAGTTAAGACGATGCCAAGCCTTCTTCTTGCCGGGTCCGCCAGAGGTATTAAGAGAGAGATATATATATATATATATATATATATATTCCCCCCTTTTTATACATTCTAATACATTCTAATACATTCGATTTTATGAGCCTGTGTGCCCCAGATTATTTGTTGATGGGCCTGGGTGCCCCTCCTTCATACCTTCTGATACATTTAGGCCTTCATGCCATTCACAACTTTATACATACACATACTTGCATGTTTTTCTTCATTTACTGTTTAATCTACTTTGGATGCATCATACAAGTCTCAAAAGAAAGTTCATCTTTATTACTGATATTTAACGAGCATGGATGATTGATTCTGAAAGTAAAGTGAAATGACAAAGGTCACATAATACAAAAACTACGAAAAAGGAGACAAAATAGAGTGCTCACCACCTTTGAAAGTGGCGGTCGCCATGTTTAAAGGTGGCGGTCAACACAAAGTACAAGAGACATGTGACGGTCACCAAGTTTGAAAGGTGGTAGCCTTGTACTATGTACTTCTCCACATGGCGGTCCCATACTCCAAGTTAGCGGTTGCAACATTCATTGTACTTTTTTGAACCTTTTGACGTCTAGCCTTCTCATGCCTTATAAATATATCCTTGGGGTCACCATTTTTTGTCACTTTCATCATGATGGCTTCCTTTCAGGCCCATTTTTTGTATGGATCGAGGAGTTTTCTCATGTTGAACGTCTAAACTTTGCATCGTTCAGTATTAGCTCCTTGTTCTCCCTGATGATTGTCAGGATAAACGAACCACTGCTACGGGCTACTGCACAACTATGGGACCCACAATCTCATATCTTTCACTTTGGCCTTGAGAAACTATGCCCCACTGTAGAGCAGTTCACCGCCATTCTGGATCTCACCCCAAGGAAATCTGTAGTTATGCCAACTTTTTTTCTCTCTAACCGACAACAGATAATATAACTCTGTGGCTTATCGAAGATGGAGGCTTTCCTCTTAACATTTGATGACTGCCTCGATATTCCATGGATCATATATAGATTCTGTCCCACCGGCGACCTTTGTGATCTCAGCCTTCAACTACGGTGCCGCTACGCTTTGTGTTTTTGTCTTCTTACTCGTTACCTTTTCATTCCTTCTGATGGATGAGTTAGCTACTCACTAGTTGACATTGCGGATCAAATGTGGCCGGAGAAGGACTTTATCTCAATGGTCCTTACTGAGACTTTGATTGGCTCGGATGCTATTCGTCGAGGCCAAACTACTACTTTTGCTGGCAGCCCTTAGCATCTTCAAGTAAGCTCAAAGCCTTTCTTTCCCATTTCTCACAATAGTCTTTAGACATATTGTCAGCTGAAAACACACTACCCTCGGTCCCTGGATGAATCACCTCCCACTTGCTTTTGAGTCTTCAACGTTCAATTTATTTTCTTATTGGGGTTTTGTCGGGGGCTTTCTACTATGCCCTTGAGCGGTTTAGTTTCACCTCAACTCAACCATTACTATAAATTTTACTGATTTCTCTCATTTTTTTATCTCTTAACCCTTTGCAGATCTGACTGATGGAGAAAGTGAACCTCATGTAGAAATCAATTACCGATAGGTATAGTGCAGCGGACCTTGTTTATTACCCTTACTATCAAATATGCACTACCGAGACAGCTTGGAGGTAGTATCTTTCCTCTCTGACGGGAGCAGCACATTACCTGGCAGTGCCCCTGGTGGCGGATCTCCACTATGACCTTGACTACTATGGACCATCCAGATGTCCTGCTAATTGGCTTGCGACAGTCTACTTTCTATTACCCACACCGGATCATGCGGTAGTTCGATCGCAGTCAGATCGTATTCCACGGTGTTCAAGGTCACTTGTACTCATCTTCACTTCCGGCCTCATTTCTGGTGAGGTATCAGGAGGCTTAGCCATCTCGCTCCCTAATGGAGATGCAGGAGCTTTAGTTTCCAAAGCTCCCCGACGAGTACAAGGCATGGCTGATCCAAGACAGAGAGAACCGAATCAAAGAGAAAGAAAAATAGAAAGTGAAGAGGAGGAAGATTTGAGGAACTTACTTTGCTTTTCAGATTTCATAGCTTTATTTTATTATTTTTTTAGAGTTTGGGACTTGCGCGCCCGCTTTTTTTCAAAACCTTGTAACTGATGCTGAAAATGAAGTTGGCTACAATGTGAATGACTTTATTTTTTTGAGTTTAGGACTTGCGCGCCCGCTTTGCAATTATTTTAAGTTTTTCAATTTTTACAATGTGAACGACTTTATTATCAAAATTTAAAGACAAATTTGCATTAATCTTACTTAGATTTGAAGTTGCCTAAAACCAAAAAAAAAATAAGTGACCGGACTTCTTAAAAGAAGTTTCCTACATATCCCAAGAAAGTGGAATCAGGTCTTAACGCAGTTTGAGATTGGTTTACTCTCGGGTATTAATACTCTCCTTTTGTGGTGCCCTAACTTTTTCTAAGGTTGCCCTTTTGGATTTTTAGCCTTGCGGGTTGCTCTAACTTTTGCCTAGGTTGCCTTTCTAATTTTTAACCAAGTGAGCTTTTATTTTATTTATTTATATCTCAAGGGTAGTACTTTCTGAGCTGGTCCAAGTTGATCGGTGTGGAGAACGTATTGCTATCTAAATCCATGATGATTACTGTACCACCGGTCATAATAGTTTTGTTCAGAAACGGCCTGGACCAGTTTGGCTTGAACTTACCCCTTGTGTCGAAGATGGGAGCCTTGATCTCCTTAAGAACCAAGTCACCTTCTCTCAAGTCTTGGGTCTTGACCTTCTTGTTGAACGCACGAGCTATCCTCCTTTGGTATCCTTGCACGTGAAATAAAGCCTACAACCTTCTTTCATCAAACAAGAGCAACTCTTCCATCTGATTTCTTTGCCATTCTACCTCTGGAATAATGGCCTCAGCCACTACTCTTAGTGAAGGAATTTCCATCTCAATGGGTAACACAGCTTCAATCCCATATACTAAAGAATAAGGCGTGGTTCCCGTTGAAGCTCTAATCAACGTCCTGTACCCCCAAAATGCAAACAGTAGATGTTTCGGCTAATCTTTATGTGAGCTAATCATTTTTTATAGAATCTTCTTTACATTCTTATTTTCTGCTTCAATTGTCCCGTTGGTTTATGGTGGATATGGAGACGGTTTGTGGGCAACTATCTGGTATTCTTCAAAAAGGTCCAAGATCTCACCTTGGAAGTATAAGCCATTATCTGAGATGACCTCATGAGGAACACCGTATCGACAAATGATACTCTATTTTATGAACTTGGCGATGTGAGAGGCTTTCAAAACAGAGTAAGATGCAGCTTCCACCCGCTTAGTAAAATAATCAATGGCCACCAAAATGAACTCATGCCCATTTGAAGCTTTTGGAGCGCAACCCTACCAATCATATCAATGCCCCATACTGAAAACGGCCATGGAGATGTCGGCTATACAGCTGGGATAGGGGAACGTGCATAAGGTTCGCATAGATCTTACACTTATGGCACATTCGCACAAACTGTATGCAATCTGTCTCCATTATCATCCAAAAATACCCTTATAGTAAGATCTTCTTGGCTAACATATTTTCACTCATGTGAGGCCCGCAAACTCCTGCGTGTATCTGGTTCATCAATTCTTGGCCTTCTTCATTGCTGATACATAGTTTATTGACTCTAGAATGCCATCGTTTATACAGTTTTCTCCCACAAATGACAAATTGTGTAGATAATCACCTTATTGCTCTTTTATACTTTTTGCTAGCAAACTTAGGGTATTCTCCTTTTTTTACAAAATTCTGAATGTCAAAGTACTAAGAGATTGTTAGAGTTGATATACTAAAAATAATATTTTTAGTATTTAATTTTAAATTAATAAAATTAATTTTCTATTTTATATGAATCTTTATGAGCAATGTATGCGTACTATTTTTTTAATGTTATGTATGAATATTCGATATTCTGTATAGTCTTTAATCTGGTGTGAAGAGTACGGCTTACACACAGAAGATTAGATTTTAGGTTCTTAAATAATATAAATTTTATGTTCACAGTTTGAATGGAAATAGACATACTATCGGTACGAATGTAGTACAGAGTTTTAGTAGGCCTGTCTTGGTTATGGAGAACAGATAATAGCGTCGTCTATTGTTTCCACTCTCTGTGCTAGTACACTTTGTGTGTATTCAATGAGACATTTGAAATAATTAATTTTATACTGACTATATAAATTAATTCACACCCTAATGTTATTATGAATAGTGCTTATCCTCTTAATCCTGAAATAATTATTAATTTATATATATTTAATATTCGTTACTTTGATTCATTAGATGATGCGATCTTATATGGGTCTATATTTTCGGTGAGTTAGATAGTGGTGTTATTTATATGACAAATATTAATTATTGACGGAATCCACGTCCCAAAAGATCGGGATTAACAATACCCTCTTAAGGAAGTTTATAAGCTTTAACCGGGCCAAACTCTGCAGGTGGATTTGATTATCCGACGGTCAAATAAGATAAGCGGAAGGGTTTAAAGAATACCAAGATGCCGATTAAATTAAATTATCAGTAATTAAATTTAATTGGCAAGTATTTAAAATCTTAACGTGGGAAGAAATGGTAAGTATTTAATAACAGGAGCTCAATGCTATATGGTCTTGAGATTATGGGTCAGAGTGCAATTATAGTTCTTCAGTGGTGTGAACTGTAATTCAGTGTTTTATGAAAATTATAGAAATCACTGCTGATTTTCCGTAATTGCAGATACCACTATGAGGTTTTCTTAATTACAAAAACCACTGATATGTGTTTGTGTTCCACTGGAAGTCTTACTCATAATTACTCCCCAGGTCCCTTCTGTAGCCTTATAAATATGCAGGTAGGCTGAACCAGTTTCACAACTTGTCTTCTAAGATTAAAGCTATCCTAGTTTTGTTGGCACAAATTCTCGAAGGATTATAGCCCACACTATATTCGAGAATCGCATAATGAAATACAGTAGAAGATCTGACAAGAGCTTCAACTCAGATTCAAATCGTAGTCGAAGATTCGACCGGTAAATATGTATTCTTCTAAATTAACTTCAGATGCACAGGTTTTATTTTGATCGTTCGTCATTAAAAGTTTTATCTAGAGTCTGTTTTGCCAATTCCCTATTCAATTAATTTTTTTCGTTAATCGTTTGTAAAAATAAAGATCTTGGCAGTCTTACCTCCAACAATTAGTATCAGGGCCTTTTTATTTTTGGTTATTGGGGCCGAGTAGTTTTAGAACTATTGCTATTTTTTTTTCAAGCGTTTTAATTCCGATTTTATAATCATCATTAATTCATGTTTGATTGAATGGTTTGTGAATGATAATTATTTTTTTAATCAGGGGGTTGATCATGATAAATTGAATGTAAGCCTTCGGGACATAAGATCGATGCAATAACTAGTTTTTTATTTTTAAAATATCTGTTTAGATTATTTAAGAACAGGTAAAACATATCCAAGAACAGAGGCGACACTAGCGGTGTTTCGGGTTTTTATAGGCTATAGATCCTGGTAAGATTTTAATGGTTTTAAATGATTTTTTTGGTGAATTTTTTAACAGTATTTATAAATAAAAAATAGCATAAAAAACAAGTCAAAAATAGTGAGAAAATTACCAAAATAGCTCATTTCTTGCGGCTTTACCGGCTGCGATTCAGCGGCGATTTTTATGATTTTTAGGGCCATTTTTTGAACTATTTTTTGGGTAGTTTTTTAAACATAAAGTTGCAGTAAAACATACCTCAAAATACTATCAAAAACAAAAGAAACAAAAAAAAAAAGGGCCAAAATCACAACCCAAATAGGCGGCAAACAAGTCAGCGGCGACAGCAGATCCCAGGCTGTTTTCCTATAGTTTTCTGGGCTGTTTTCAAACAATTTTTTTGACAGAAAGATTCTACTTCTTGAGATCTTTCCAATGGTATAAATAACATTGAAAACATAGTTCAGATGAGGTTGGAACGGCCTTAGGAAGTTGGCAGTTCTAGGCAACGGCGCTGGGGTGCGGCGGCAGCAGCTTTAGGCAATTTTTTTGGCAGCTATTTTTGAGTATATTTTTCATAGAAAAATAGTACTTTTTGAGAGCTTTCTTTCAGTATAAAGTATGTCAAAAATGGAGTTCGGGAAGAAGTCGAAAAAGCCTCAGGAAGTTGACGGCGCAGAGCTGTGGCGGGCAGCAACATTTTTTGAGGTTCGGGCTATTTTTTGGCCATTTTTCGTACTGATTTCGAGTAGATTTTTTGACAGAAAAATCTCATATTTTGATAACTTTTCAACGGTATAAAACTCGTCAAAAATGGAGCTCGGATGAGGCGGCAAGAGCGACCTAAAGGTGGCGGCAAGGTGGTGCCGGCAGTGGCTGGTGGCTGCCGGCAATTTTTTCTCTCCCGGAACTGGTTTTGATGTATATTCTGATATATATAAGATTGATATGATATATATTAATATATCAGATAGTATCAAGAAAGCCTGATGCAATCAGGATAAAGGAATCAGAGATAAAAGATGATTATTACAGCTTATCGTCTTCAGAAGACTAAAACGCTTCAGCGTTTCACTTTAATCATAAAACCAAAATATATGCATATCGTGTTTATATATATATGAACTGCGTGAATAATTGCATATCTATTTTATTTATCATGTTAATTTAATTAATTTAAAATTTTAGTTTTAATTAAAATATTTTGTAATAGAAAATAAAATTAAGTTTTTTTAATTAATTAATTTTAATTAAATGAAAAAATTTTAGATATTTTATTTAATTTTTTTACAAAATATCAGGTTTAAAATGTTTTTTTTTAAATCGAATATTTTGAAAAAATGTGAAAATTAAATTTGAATTTTAAATTAATTAAATAAAAAAATGTTTAATCAAAATAAATTATTATTTTTTAAAAAATATGAAAAATAAAATAAAATAAATAAATACTTTTAATCACTACATTAGCTGAAAAACTAGAGAAAATACTGTGCATTTATTAAATTTTATTTATTACGCATTTAAACACGAAATGATGGTTTGATAAATCAGAATCTTTAGAATTGTGTATACGGGAAGATGGTTGATTCTTTCAGATCGGGTATTTTTCAAAATTAATAAATTTATTTTAATTAAACTTATTTTTATAATTGTCAAAATTATTTTAAAAAATCTAAGTGGAAGAGAAAATTTATTCACAAATAAATTCCGCAGTCTCCATCACCAATTTGTAGGCGATGCAATTAAACCCTGCATATTGGCAGTAAGACCTTACTCGCCAAAGGACAGATTAATTGCGGTATCACCAATACAAACCTTCTTTAGGGATAATTTTAAATAATTGTTAGTGCAAATCACTTCTCCATCTAAAGGGTTCATTGCGAAGTGATTAATTTGAGATTAGGTGATTGTTAACACTTAGCCGTATATAATAGTATCCTCTCCATCTAAACCACTACTATTTATACTAGATCGATGTTATGCCAGTTATTTAATTTTACTTGACAGAATAAGTTGCCTAGATAGTAAAATTAAAAAGAAATTGGCCTGTCTGATCTTATGAAGGATAGTAGACGTTCTCCCATCAAGGCATGATATTCTCAGGTTACCAGACTACTAGCGAATTAATTTTAAAATGGTAGAGAGAACCAAATTAGAATAAATTCAACGTTTTTCTCACCATAATTAACGGTTTATTTTAATTATATGATTCTCAAGATTAAAATGACTTTTAACCCACTCGCTTTAATGCTCAAAGAAAACAAACTAACGGGACTAAATTTTGTTGACTAAAAATATTACTTGGATATAGATTTAACTACAAATGCTATTCTTTCAATACTAGGAAATGTGTTTGTTTCTAAAAAAATTTCTTCCTCTATGCCGAAAGGCATGAAGAAGAAAAAGGTTTAGAAACAGAGAGACACGATTTTCAGGATAATTAGTGGGCCACGGACTAGTGTGAAAAAGCCGAAAGAAAGATGTTTTCACTGCAACCAGACCCGGCACTAAAAAAGCTATGTCCAGTACTTCTCAAAAGATAGAACAAACAGGGTAATTTATGTTCACTAGTTGTGGAAACATGTTTAGCGGTGTTATCTATCGATACCTGGTGTGTAAATATGGGAGCCACTAATCATGTCTGCAATCCATTGCAGGGGTTCCAAGAAATTCGACAACTTAGTGATGGGGAGATTGTTTGCATACGGATAATAATACAAAGGTAACATCAGTTGTAGTAGGAGATGTCACTCTCAATTTTGATAGAGATCGGGATTTAATATTGAGATATTGTCTTTATGTACCTTTCATTAGAAGGAACTTAGTTTCCATTTCTAGATTGGTTAAAGACGAATATTTAGTTTATTTTAATAACTCTGTGGTTATTAAGGATAATAAACGGGTTATTTATTCTGGTAGATTGGTGGATGATTTTTATGTTATTACTCTAATTTCTCCTACATTGCAACTAATTGAAATGAATAATACATCTAATTTACCATATAAAAGAAACTTTTCTTCTTTAATGAACCAAACGTTTCTTTGGCACCTGCGCTTGGGTCATATTAATCTAAAAAGGATAAACAGACTGGTAGCATATGGACCTTCGGGTTCATTGGAAGTTGAGATACTTCCAGTCTGTGAATTTTGCTTAGAGGGTAAAATAACCAAGAGGTCCTTTTCTGTCAAAAGTTATAGAGGTAAAAAACCGTTGGAGCTGGTTCATTCTAATGTGTGTGGTCCTATGACAATTCGGATTAGAGGTGAATTTGAGTACTTCATCAGTTTTATTAATGACTACTCAAGGTATGGATACATTTACCTAATGCACCGTAAGACTGAATATTTTTAGAAATTCAAAGAATTCAAGACGGAGGCAGAGAAGCGTCTAGGTAAAACTATCAAATTACTACGATCCGACCGTGGTGGGGAATACCTCTTTAGAGAGTTTAACGACTACTTGTCATCAGAGAAAATAACATCCCAGTTGACTGCACCTAGCATTCCACAGCAGAATGGTATAGCAAAAAAAAGGAATAGGACTCTTATGGAGATGGTATGGTGGATTTGAGTACTTCATCAGTTTCATTAATGACCACTCAAGGTATAGATACATTTACCTGATGCACCATAAGACTGAATATTTTGAGAAATTCAAAAAATTCAAGGCAGAGGCGAAGAAGCGTCTAAATAAAAGTATCAAATCACTACGATCTGACCGTAGTGAGGAATACCTCTTTAGAGAGTTTAAGGACTACTTGTCATTAGAGGTAATTACATCCCAGTTGACTGCACCTAGCATTCCATAGCAGAATGGTATAATAGAAAGAAGGAATAGGACTCTTGTAGAGATCGTAAGGTCCATGATGAGTTATTCAGGTTTACCTAATTTGTTTTGGGGACTCGCTTTAGAGACAGTAACTTACATTCTGAACTTTATACCTTCTAAGTCTGTACCTTTTACTCTCACAAAATTGTGGACCGGGCGTAAGCCTAGTTTGAAACACATTCGAATTTGCGGATGTCCAGTACATGTGTTGAAAGGGAATACGAGTAAGTTGGAACCGATGACATAAGTCTGTTTCTTTGTAAGGTATCCTAAGGGGATGAAGGGTGGTCTATTTTATAATCTTAAGGATCATAATGTCATTGTTAGCATCAATGCCCGATTTTTAGAAGAGGATTATATTATGGATAACTGGCCCAAAATCAATATTGTTCTGGAAGAATTGAGAGGAAATACCAGTAGAACGGAAGAATAAGTCACTGATATCCCATTACCTCGTCGTAGTGGGAGGATTATTGGGACAAGTGCAAATTAAGAATAGGGTGCTGATGCACAGGGTTCTGATTCTGCACAGTGTGTTATTGCTAGTACACAGACACAGATAGTGTCTCGTCGTAGTGGGAGGGTTGTTCATCAACCAAACTAGTATATGTTCTTGGGAGAGTTTTTTGATAGGATCTTGGCAAAACTAGATATCAAGCCCTGTAACTACAATGAAGCACTTCAAGACAAAGATGTAGATCTTTGGCAAAGGGTTATGAATTCAGAGATGGAATCTATGTATTCCAATTAGGTATGGAAATTTGTAGAACCGTCCGAAGGGATAAAATCCACTGGATACAAGTGGATCTACAAGAGAAAGAGAGGAGCAGACGGGAAGATTGAAACCTTCAAAGTTAGGCTTGTTGCTAAAAGGTTCACTCAGAAAGAAGGGATTGATTATGAAGAAACCTTTTTGTCGGAAGCCATGCTTAAGTCTATTCGGATTCTCTTATCCATTGTCGCTCATTTTGATTACAAAATCTGGTAAATGGACGTCAAGACAGCTTTTCTTAACGGAAGTCTTGATGAGTATATCTACATGATACAACTAGACGGATTCATTGCAAAGGGGCAGGAACACATTTGTGTAAGGTTAAGAGATCCATTTATAGACTTAATTCTTATAGTTTTGATCAAAGTCCGAAAGAGTCCTGTGTGTACAAGAAGCATGACAGAAGCATGGTGATCTTTCTAGTATTTTATGTAGACAATATCTTGCTCATCAAAACGATGTGGGGGCATTATCTACGGTTAAAATATGGTTATTTGGGCAATTCGATATGAAGGACTTGCGAGAAGCCAGTCACATCCTTGGGATCAAGCTTATGCGAGATCAAAAACAAAAGATGTTGGGCTTATCACAAGCAAAGTATATCGATGATATTCTTGCTTGTTTTAGCATGCAAGATTCCAAGAAAAGGGTTTCTCCCTTTTAGGCATGGAATCACTCTATCCAAGGACCAATGTCCTATGACACCTGATGAGATAGAGAAGATAAAGGCAGTTTCTTATACTTTTGCAGTAGGAAGTCTCATGTATGCTATACTTTGCACTAGACCCAACATTTGCTTTGTCGTTGGTATGGTTAGCAGATATCAGTCTAACCCAGGGCAGGAGCATTAAACTGCGGTAAAAAATATAATCAAGTACCTAAAAATGACTAAGGATTATATGTTAGTTTACCAGGCAGACAGTTTAGTACATTTTGGATACATAGACTCAAATTTCCAGCCAGACATAGAGCTTACATTAAGAGACAACGTTACAGATTCTTTACAAAAAGCTTACCGGTTAAGACTTTTGATAGTCATGTAGAGGGTATGGGAGTGAGATGTATGGCAGGATGGTTTTGAGTATAAATGAGAGAATGTTAGGATTGGTATACTGAAAATCATATTTTTAGTATTTAATTTTATTTTAATAAAATTAATTTTCTATTTTATGAGAATCTTTATGAGAAATATGTATACCATTTCTTTAATATTATGCATGGATGTCCGATATTCTATATAGTATTTAATCTGGTGTGAAGAGTTCGGCTTTGTAGACACCCCAATTTGACCCCGCCTAATCTTAGGCAATCCGATGATGAAAACAAGTGGAATAGTGCCTCAGTTCGATCCTCGGGAAGTGATCCAAGCTCGATATTTGAACCCAGAACCTTCAAACCAAAGAAATTTTGACGAACCATTGAAACTTGCTGCCCAAGTAAGGCGATCGCCAACACTCATTGTGGCAACCGCCATAGAACTTTGTGAAAACCCTAGCCAAAAATAGCGACCGCCACCTACCATCATGGCGACTGCCAACTCCCATTGTGGTGACCGCCATAGAACTTTGTGGAACCTTTTAAAAACATGGCGACTGCCAACTCCAAATGGCCTGACGTGTCCCAAAACATGGCAGCATCCCATTGGTTGAAGAATTCTATAAACACCGTACCCCAGCGTACGTTTTCAGTACGAATTTTAAGGGAGAAAGACTCTGCCGATACATCGAGCGATCCCGAGCCCAGACGCCGAAGTCCTACCGAAATACCTAGTCCCGAACCTCCAATACCTACATTGAAGCCTGCATTGCTTGGATCACCACTCGAGGATTGGCACGCCAAGGCACATTCCACAACTTGAGGATTCCCCGACAATCTAGGTACCCCGTTTAGATCCCCGATCTTTCTAACATCCACTTTCTCTCTTTTAGAATGATCGGGTTAATTGTCAATTTTAATTTGCACGTTTGCTTTATTTATGTAGTTAACATTGTTTATTGCTTAATTTATTTCGTTGAATTTAGTCTTTTAAATTAATTACTTAATTCACACCCCACACTAAGCACATTGTCTTTTTATTTATTTATTTATTTACTTATTAAATGGTGCTAACATATTTTAGCAATTACAACTTAATAATGTTGTTAATTGTTGTAATTAATACTACATTTATGTGAAAGTAGTAATTAATACTACATTTCACATTTAAGTTAAATAGTTATTTTTAATTTTTTTTATCTTTCTAATATTAGTTTAATTATCTTTACTAACATTTATTTTCATTCTATTTTCTTTTCTTATAATGTTAATATCATTTCCTTTATTAGCATTAGTTTAATTTTTTAACATTTATTTTATTTTATTTAGTTGTTCTAATTTACTCTTAATAGTAGTCTAGCTCATTTTATTTTCTTGTAACATTAGTGTTCTATTTTATTTTTAGTATTTCCTTTTTAGCATTCATTTTCTTTTTAATATTAGCATAATATTCATTCATTAGTTTTTATTTTTCATTTTCTTTTCTTTTCTAGTAGTGTAATTTTCTTTTTCTGGCATCTTATTTCCTTTCCTATAATGTAGTTTTATTTTCTTTTCTTTTTCTTTTCTCTTAATGCTAATTTATTTTTCTCTTTATTAGTGTAAGGCTCCTTCTTCATTTTCTTTTTTTAGCTTTATTTTCTTATAATTTTATTTTTTTCCTTTTCTTTCATTTTCATTAACCATAAAAATCATAAAAAGTCTTTTAATTTAATTCTCATTCTTTGAATGTAATTTTCTTCCATTTTGTTTTCTTTTCTCTTTATTTTCTTTCATCCCTTTTAAAATTTAAATAGTTAGCTTTCTTTCTCATTAGTTCAATAAACATTTTCTAGTTTTCTTATTCTTAGTATAAATTTTCTTTTATAATTTTTTTTTTTTTTTAAATTTTTTAACTCTCTTTTGTTAAAACACACTTATTTTTACTAGTAGACTTTCTTTCTTTTAAAACATAGAATTCTTGTACATCTTTTATTACTTATCATGTTCCTATTATTCTTTCTAAATGAATGTTATGCATGTTTTGGTAATTTTCTTTAAATGCATATTTAGAGTAATTTAATTTATTTTGTAGTAAATCATGTCTTGGTTATTTTAGCATCTTTATCCTATTCATTTGAACCATGCTAGTTTAGTTTATTTTTTTATAAAATCGCATGCGGATGTGCTCCATGTATCCTTTAGATAGAAATTGCATGTAATAAGACTTAGGAATTAATCCCTTTATTTGTCCTAATTTGGAGTGCTATATACATATGTTATGTATTTTTCATATTTGATTTTGGATGTTCTCTCTTTGTCTCCATTTTCTTTAGTTGCATACATTTGAAAAATTCTATTAAAGAACCGATGATGATTAGTAGAGGCCAACCTTATGCTTGGGCGAACGGAGTGCCTAACACCTTTCCCGATTTATACCTTAACCCCGGAACCCTCTTTCTCTGGTTAACGTTTTAAAGATCAGTAGCCAATTTTGTTTTTCATAGTTTTTTTCTCAAAAACTAAGTGGCGACTCTATTTTGGCTTTCAAGGTATTTAAAATATTTTTTAAAATATCTTTGACTCTCCTTATTTTTTACTCCTAAATACCAACGCCACAGTATTTTTTGGCTACCCCGCTGGGGACTGGTTTATAAAATCAAATAAGAGTGCTAGATTTGAAAACGTCATTGGTTCTTGATAAAATTCCTCATTTACATTTTCGCAAGTATATGCATTGTTCTTTAACCCCCCTGCCTGGTCGACCTGATGCTCTGAATGTTAATCTGTTTCGGGGATTGTCGGGAAGACGGGCAACTCTTACAGACTGTACGCTACCATAGGTACAGTAAAAGAGTTCGGGCATACTGTTTGACCATGTCCTGCACCACTCTAGGTATGAGAAATATATACCCGGCTCTATTCAAAAGGTACCCTGTTCAGATTGACCAAAACCGGCCTTTTGTATATAGTGAACCTAGAACCCCCCAATTAAGTGCTGCTAACCCTAATAGAATTATGTGTTTTTCTTTATTGTATATTTTGATTGTATATTGTTAGGATTATTTGTTCGGATTAGACTAGTTCTTTCCGCGGATTCAGCCCGAATTTTCTGTTATCCTTTGATTAGATTAGTTTTTCGCCTTTGGGTTCTTACCCGGGTTTCGTCCTTCACCCTGACCAGTTTCTCACGCCATCATGCCCGTGTTTTGTTCTAACACCCCTAGGATAGTCTCTCTCTTCTCTAGGTTCTTCTCGGATTGTCAGTTCTTCCCTGTTGATGTATTAAGCTTCTTCCCGGGGTCATCCCGTTGTTTCGTTTAGACCTTTAAGATTATTTTTTCCCCTTTCAGGTTCTGCTCATGTTGCTAATTCTATATCCCGTTTTCTTTAGTTTAGGCTTGCTTTCTTCAACCCCCCTTTCTTTCGACCTATATGAGAAAAGTATTATTTTTCTACCGTTATGCTGTCGATTTTTCTCATAGGTTGAACTAGTCTCTTGAGGATTAGAATAGTCTTTTTGTCGGAACGCCGTCCACTTAGATAAAATCTTTCCTCTAGAATTTGGTTGATCTATCTCCTTTGGTTCTCATCTTGGGTTTTCAGATGTTTAGTTCTTATGCTGGTGGTATGAGTCCGACAGGGGCATTATTTCAGTTTTAGTTGTTTTGGGTATTTGGGAGATTTGCTGTCTATTGTCTGAATTCTTTTGAAAAATATCTGAGACTGGTTATTCTGCTTGTGGGACCTAGATTTTTCTGTGGGATACCATTAATCTGAAAAGAATACAGTTGACATGAGTTTAGGTAAGATCAGAATCGGACAGACTTCGTAGAGTATCTGAATCGACCAACATACCAGAGAATGAAGTTAATCTGACAGCCCTGATGAGGGATATTACCGAGATACAACGGGTCGTGGAGCAGGAGACCCAAGCCTAAAATTAGTGCCAGGCGCAGATACAAGCAATTCAGGCCCATATGCTCTGTGTAAATGGACAGCCAGACAATACGAACGAGAATGACGAAGACTTTTGCGATGACAACCAGGGACCAAAGATACCGCAAGTCGCAGTGCCACCTCAGCTTCCCAGCTCGATTGTGGTAGAAGAGGAAAATACTGCCCAGTCTAGGGAATCTATGCTGGCAAAAAAGATTGACCGGATGAAAAAGGTGTTGAGAAAAGCCAAAGGAGTTGAGGAATATATGCTCGATATAGGG
>JAULJZ010216058.1:0-18204 GCA_032270985.1 Heliamphora pulchella | reverse complement strand
TTGATAGGCCTTAAGTTGAATTAAACTTAAGTTTTTTTTGTTTAAAATTTAAAAAGTTAAAAATTTTTATTTTTTAACTCAAAGGCATTTAGTTTTTTATTTTACATAAATTTTTTTATATTTTTTTTAAAAAACATCATAACTTTTACTATACAAGTCAATAATTTATAAAAATTATATTTTTAAAATATACTCGTCAAAATCTATTAAATAAAATTCACATTAAATATAAAATTATCTAAAAATAAAATTTTAAAAATTATAGCCACATTAAACTAATTTTTTTACTTTTTAATTTAAAGCACTTTTAACCTTTAGTTTAAAATTATCTCATACCTCTTCCAAACGAACTTTTAACTTTTTGAACTTGAAATGAATTTAAATAAAATATCTAACTTAAAACCAGATTGCCAAAGTAGTGAGGTGTGGTATTAAAAATATTATTATTTATGTCAAGTCAAATAGTAAATTATTTATATTTTAATCAAATACAGATACCAGATCACAATATTTACCTTAGGTGCTGTTTGAAGTCCTTAAAAAACTTAGTTTTTAAGAAATTTAAAATTTTTAGCAATAAAAATATATATATATTATTTGGAATAGTTTTTTATGATAGCATTTTTGCTTTTTATAAAAATATTTAGTATGTCTTTATTTCTTATTTTTAAGTTTAAGTATTTTGAATCTTAATACGACTTTTGATTATTTGTGTGAATAGAGTTAGTTTTTGGGATAATTACACTTACCACTCTTAAGGTTCAAGTTTATTACAGGAATTTCTCATGTGATTTTTGAAATTACACTAATCTCTTTCGAGATTTAATTTTAACATCAATTATACCACAACTGTTAAAATTTTCGTTGAAATTTAACGAAAACCGTCCCTCTCACCTCAAAATCACTCTTCTCACTCCAAAACTACTTTTCAAACCACATTTCCCCCCCAAAACCACCATTCTCACCCCAAATTTCAACGAAAGAGTGATTTTGAGAAGGGTGGTTTTGGGATGGGAATGATGGTTTTGGAGAGAAAATATGGTTTAAAGGGTGATTTTGGGGTGAGAATGGTAGTTTTGGGGTGGAATTGGTAATTTTTGTTAAATTTCAACGAAAATTTTAACAGTTAGAGTGCAATTAATGTTAAAATTAAAGTTTAAGGAAGATAAGTGTAATTTCAGAGACCATATGAGAGATCCCTGTAATAAATTTAAACTTTATGAGAGATAAGTGTAATTATCCCTTAATTATTTTATTAAAAATATTATAATAATTTTATCCAAACAAAAATTAAAATATTTAGAATGTGAGAAGTTTTTAAAAAAAGAAAGTGAAAGAAAAAGCTAACTGATTTTCTAAAATATCAAATAATATCATTTAATAACTGCTTTTTTTAAAAAAAGGAAAATTAAATTTTAAACTATCTCAAAGAAAAGCACATTTATTATGATGCGTTATGTTAATCCTTAAAACAAAAATAGCCAATAATTAGTGGTTCCCCTCACCACCCGCGCGCAATCAAACGCGTCATCCGTATCGTGGCCAAATTACTTGACACGGGTCGTCTGCAGTGCCATGAATCACAGCAGTCGTGCTGTCACTTTTAATGGGCAACCATTGCGAAACTAAACCAAACTAAGTTCTTTTTTAATAAATTGACTTAAAATTAATTTTTTAAATTTTTTTAAATAAAAAATTTAAAATTTAAAATTTTTTAACTCCCAACTTTTAACCTATTCACTTTTTAGCTTTTCTGATAACAATTTTTAATTTTATCTTTTGCTTTTTTATTTTTATGGCTTTTTGATTTTTTTATTTGGCAAAACTTCGTTTAGACTAAAGGACAATTTTAAAATTTCACAATCGACTTATTTGACTTTTTTGGTGGATTAAAAGTCAATAATTTTCCAACTAAACGAACTTTTAACTTTTTAGGTTAAAATAGCTTAAAGTAAAAAATCGACATACAATCAGATTGCCAAACGAATACTAAGTTTGTATCTCGATTAATTGTGGTTCACTACATAAATTTTTTTATATCATTTTATTTTATTAAGTGTTATATTTTTAATTGATCTCAATAAGTTTATATTTTTTTACATATGGTATTTCATGTCATTTTAGATCTATCTATCACCTGTGTATTTTTATTACAATTGAACCTATCATTTTTTTTATGTTATTGCATTTACTAGTTTACGTTTTATGTGTTTAAACCACCTTAATCTATTTTCTTTCAACTTGTTCTCAATTAGTGCAATTTTTACTATTTCACGAATTAATCATTTTATTTATAATTTTATTTTTTCTAATTTTATTACTATAAAGAAAAAAATGTTCAAACAGACAAGTTACTATTCATAAAAAATAAAATTTTGTACAAAAATTTAAAATTAAATAAATGAGAACACATTTAAATGTATTCTCATTCATTCAATTTTGAACTCTGAGATAATTTTGTAGAAATGTAGTAATTTGGTCATTCAATTGCACAAGTGAGACTAACTGAGTTTTTAAAGGAAGGCTGTTAACTATTTTGCAGAGTTTAAAATTTTTTTAAGATAAATTATATTTATCTCCCTTGAGAGTAAGTGAGAATATAAAAATTCCTCTTAAAATTTCTGAAATAACACTGACCTTATTTTTAATTTAGTTTTGTATTACACATGCTCCTGTCAGTTGATTATTACAAAATTTAACAAAACTTGCCCATATCAATAATTATTTTATATTTTATTTTCATTTTATCCTTATATTATTAATATACTATTTTATCCCTATCTCTTTCCATCTCCAGTTCTGCCCTTGGAGAAGAGTCAGCCCGTCCTTACATCGCCGTCATCTCTGCCCTCAACAGCCTCTGCCCCTCCGATGACCGCCTTCTCCACCATCTTTGGATACATCGGGCCCAAGCCATGTCGACATCGCCATCCATATCTCTTCTCTCTCTCTCTCTCTCTCTCTCTCTCATCGCCATCCATATCTCTTCTCTCTCTCTCTCTCTCTCTCTCTCTCCTGCTTTCGCCCAGCCATGTTGACATCGCCATCCATATCTCTCTCTCTCTCTCTCTCTCTCTCCTCTGCTTGACTCCACTCGTAAAACTCATGGTCATCAGCACAACAAATCCACTAATTTTGCATTACAAGTTTGCATCAAACCAATTAATTTTACAACAAAACCAACTAATTTGAGGTTGCATGCATCAATCCCATTAATTTTACTTCAAACCCAATTTTTAAGGTGGGACATCAAAAAACGAGGTTCATCGCCATTTTGCTGATCATCGGCTCTAGTATCATTTCCAAAGCGATTGAGCTTCTTAGGCACAACTGATGGTCGTCGCTACGATCTAACCCACAGGTCGCTGCAAATAATCCACGTACATGAGTGCTATGATATATGAACTTACGGGGTTGAGAGTGCTGTGTTTTTTGAAACTCTCTTCGAGTATTGCCGACTGGTCTTTTGAGAGCCTGAGCTTCTTTCTAGAGGTGTTACCGTCATCTTCGTTGCTAATCCCACGAGAGCAAGTCCTCTCGTTCTCATTCTCGTTCTCGTTCTTGTCTCCATTGGCCTCCCTCTCGCTCCTCTTCTTGCTCCCGCTTGACACCGTGTTGATCGGGGACGAGACTCCAACTTCATCCTGTAGGGTCCTTTTAAAATAAACAAATAATAAATAATAATAGAGATGTAAAATATACGAAATAGTCAGAAATATATAATAGAAAAAGATTAAATTGGGTGAAAGAGAAGGTTAATTGAGTTTAAAATATTAGCAGTATAAACACAGGTATAATTGCCTCTTCATCAGAATGCCTCCAGAGTATGACGGTCCCTCCTATTTATAACCCTCTGATAGAGCCCTTAGGATTTGGGACAAAACTCTAAGAGTCATAGTGAAATTAGGAGAGGAAACCTTTAGGGATCAAGAGATAAGATCCACAGATTATTCGTTTTCTTGAGAATTAGTGTTCTATTCCAATTCAACTAGGTCGGCCAACAGGGATCCCGAGGATACCCGACCCATCGGGTCAAGCACCCGACGCACTCGGGTCGAGTGACTCAGGGGTCACTCGAGTGGGTGGGTTCCATGGCTCGACAAACCTTTTTCTTAGTCACCCAGCCACATGTCTCTCAACGTCCCGTGCATGATTTATACTGCCATTATCCTCATTATCTCTGTGACAGTCTTGTGATTCTAAGAAGAATCTATATTAATATAGTTTGTGTTATATATGTTTGGCTTCACTTAGTTTGTGCTCAGCCACATAGCATGTGTTATGTCATAGTAATTAGGTAGTCAGAGTTACACAGCATGTGCTGTCTTCACGACCTGTTTCGTGGTGATAATATAGTCTGTACTGTTTTCATGGTCTGTGCCATGGTAATGTAATCAAGTAGTTAAGGTTATTATCATAGTCAAAGCTACTATCAAGGCCATTAGCGACCTCAGTAACTTGAACCCTCAAGGCTTGAGCAGGTCACTACTCTTGGCTCGAGTATTTCAAATGCTACATAATGCAAGTGTTCGTTATTCTCTGAGACAAGTATAACTTATTCGAGTGTCTTAGAGTTGAGTGTTTCTAGTTCAAGTTGCTTGACAATTAATTTAATTTTAAAATTGTGAAGAATTGTAAATTTTAAACTAGATATAATTTGTGTTTGGACTAACTTTTTTTAAGATTTTTTTTTGATTTTTTTACAAAAAAATAAATATAAAAAAATATTTAAAAAATTAAATAATTATAATAGGAGATCAAACCAATAAGCTTTTTAAAAAACTTTTAGATAAAAAATCCCATAAAAAATCTAAGCCAAACATAATATTAGAAAAAAAAATTAATGGATAAAATCAAATTTCACTAACCCTTCAACTTTTTCAATTTTTTTTTGCCAACACGTGGAAGATGTTGCAGCATGGCTAGAATAGGCGTGAAGCCTAGGGCTAGTAGCACCTACAGCTTCCTTTTCACAATTTCAAGGCGCAGATTTATTTTTGGTGAAATAGCGCCCTTTAACATGCGCTTTATGAAATTTTACTCTCTTGGCCTCACTTTCAAGTAATAAACTTTAATTATACAATACACATACAATCTAGTAAGCCAAAATTAAGTCAAATAAAGTGGGAATACTTTTTCCCCTTTTCTAAACTTTTGCAATTTATAAGTTTGTAATTTTTTAATCATTTTTTTACTTATGTTTTGAGCTAAAATAATACTAACAATTAGATCAATGCATTATTTACATTAAAAAGATAAACAGTTAAATTTATGCATTGTTTACATTAAAAAGCTAATCACATGCAATATTATATTATAATATTTGTTAATTGAGTCTTGTCTTATTGCTATTGCATACATTCATATATATTCTGATTATAATACTTGATAGTAACTTATTTTTGTTTTATTGTATATATGGTTTTAAAATGTAGAAATAATATAATGATCTACTCTCCGAAGTTCTAGAAGACCTATAGACAACTGAGGTTCGAGATCGTATATTTCATAAAGTGTTAGGAAATGATGGACATAGGTATTGTAGGACTTATGACAGTGCAGTGCCTCTGAGCATGGTGTACTAATTGGTTAGTGATCCATTCCAATCTATTAAAAATTGCTCTTCAACGACTAAAGAGATCACTCAACAAGTGAAAGAGGCCATGAGAGAGGAATTCAACACAGATCGAGCAACTGAAGGCTCAGATTAATTTATAGTTGTCCCAGTGTACAGCTCTAGACAGGTGGAGTTAAAAAAAAATTTATATTTATTGTTTATGCATTCTTTTACATACACTCATGCGTACAAGATGATATCCACCATATTGTAGGTTTCAGATGCTTTTAGTAGACATCGAATATTTAGGAAGTCTGTGAGAGATGGCATCTTCAACAGTAAGCAGTTGGGTTCTCATCTTTCGTCACCTTCTCCACGACCTAATGAGCAACATTTATTATATATATATATATATATATATAACTTAAATATATACATTCATACACACGGTTGAAGTTAGCGGTAATCTTACTGAAAACCTTTAGTGGTATTAGGAGGTTGAGGGTGAGCCTATTGAAAATTCGAATATGTTATATTTTTTGTATGGTTTAATAGTAAGAGGTTATGGGTGAGTCGATTGAAAACTCAATTATATTGGCTTCTCTCTTAAATATTATATTCTCTTTTAAATATTTATCTTCTAAATCACCAAATTCAAAATCTTGATCCTGTGCATTCATTAGCGGGTAGAAAAACAAAATACACTATTTGAAAGTAGTTTGCATTGATTAGTATACACAATTGGAATAGTATTTCTCTTAATGTTATGTTGACTTCTCTCTTAAATATTATCTTCTATTTTAAATATTCCTTGTATGATCTTTAAAGATAATTATAGAAGTGATAGTACTAAAAGTTTCAGAAAGAAACAAATACATTAGGATAACATTTCTCTTAATGTTGCGTTATTGAATACTTTAAGTGAAGGCACTCTGAAATAAATTTAAAAACATGAAGACAATTGTCATTATTGTCAATATTTCTTACAATAACTCATTTTATATTGTTCACATTTCATGCACATATAACAAAATTTTAAAAAAATTATATTTATACTTGTAGGTAGGGATACAAGTTGACTTGCTTAATCATGGTATTTCAAAACATGATTTGGTTGAGGGGATTTTGATTACGAAGGACCCATTATATAAATTAGACGGAGTACCATTGGGTCCAAGTTATTATCAAGTACTTATTCAAAAAGCACAGAAATCTAATATCCGTTTGGAAAGACCTTGCAAAGGGATTAAGACAATTAGAGAAGTTGTTGGCCGACATGTTGCCTAGCGATATTGTGATGTCTGTTGCAACTTAATTTTGTTAGTTCATGTATATATATGTGTATTGTATGATTTAAATACATTTTCATGTCTCAAAATAATTTTAATTAATTTTTAGGTGTAAGAGTGTAACACTCCGGTCCGAACTCTAGTAGTAACCACCTAGATTGTAATAACCCGGCCCGAATCCTAGTTGTAACAGCCTGGATTGTAACTACTCATAGAGCGATCTAACCCAAACCCTAGTATTAGCGACGGATATGTAATGAGAACGTAGGTCGCTATATGAATAAAAAGAAACCATAAGTAACCCGAAACCCTAAAAAACACCAAATACTTAGAGGCAAAATCCTAACACTCAGAAAAGTTTCGGAACAGATAAAATTAAGTAAATAACATAAAATATTAAATTAAAAATTAAAAAGTCCCATAATTAGGATAAAATGACCATTTTGCCCCTAATAAAGCAAAAAGTTCTAAAAATTTAAATTTTGACACATGGATATCAAAAATTAGATATTTATATACAATTAATTAATAAAATACAAAAATAATAACAAAAATAACCAAATTACCCTTGCATGGCCGGCCACCTAGGGATATGTGCCCAAAAAATTACTTTTTATCTTTTTAAGCTAAAAAATAAGAAAAAGATGTATAAAGTAAGCATTATTTTGATCAAACACTTTTTATACAAGTAATATACATACTAATATAATAATAAAGTTTAACAAAAGCAAACAAATAATTATTTAAAATCTCTACACAATAAATAAGTCAAAAAATCAATTCTAGTCAAACTACCTTAATTTAGCTTAAAAGTCTATACCTATTCATTTAATTTCTGTCAAAATTATGATAAATCATGGAAAAACTAAACTAATTATAAATACATTAATATAATATATTTTAGTAGGTTTAGGTACATAAAATTAATAATTTATGTATTTATAATCACAAAAATATACCAAAATACAAATTAAAACCCAAATTAATTGCCAAATCAACTTTTTAGTCTCCCAAGCACTGCATGTCTGAAATCCCCCTGCCTCAAATCTGATTTTTCATACTCAAATAACCCCCACCTCTCATGTAACAAATAGAGATTTAAAAAAATTCAAATTTAAATTTCATGTAATAATTAAGCCCCCTTGCATTTTTTTTTCTATAAAAACTTGGCATAACCCCCATTCTCTTGAGACACATTCGGCTAAGAGAGAGAGTGAGAGAGGGAGAGCAACACAAAACATTCTAAGTGTTCTAAGAGAGGAGGACAAGAGAGAAGGAAGAAAGGAAGAAGGAGGAACCAATGAGGAATCATTAAAGCCAAGTCTATTTCTTTTTCAATCTTTTTGAGCATCAAAAGAGGTTATCAACTCTCTTAAACATTCTGATATTCTCCTTCGAGATACCTCTCAATCCATCTTTATAACAAACTCTAAGAAAAAGAAATGAAGAATAACTCAAAAAAGACGTTGTAGATGCAAATAGTGGACTGCTATGGCAAGATTGTGCTTTCTATGTGCTTGCATGTGTATGTTTTCAAGTTTTATGGCTTGAACATGTTCTGGAGTTTTGATTTATATGAATTTATAACGTGCATGCAAAGAAAATATGTCAAAAATGTACACAATATAAGCTTAGTAACCAAAACCCTAAGTAGCCTGATTTTCTGAACTTACTCACTTTCTGCCACTAACTTTAAAATATCATAACTAATTGTAGAAAAACGATCTTAATAAGATTTTTGTGTCTAGACCTATTTTTTTGAGTTATCTTCCATAAAAAATTGGTTTGATGTGATTTCATTGAGTATAACTCCCGATATTTCATTTTTGCCAAAGAGTATCAGATCTTGACTACTCTGAGTTGCAACCTAAAAACCCTAAGTTAGAATGAGAACCGAGCTTAGATCAAAACATAAAACTTGTAGAGGACATATTTATCTTTCTATCCACCAAAAATAAACCAAAAATATGAAGTATTGATAGGTCAAATCTCTTCCCAAAGTCACTGTTGAGGTTCAGTAACTGATAGACCTCTCAGTCACACATTTTTGTGTGACCCAAAACCCAACTTTTTAAAAGTCAAATCTAAAAGTGGTAAGCATGAAAACTGTATCTAACATATTAAACTAAATACTGAACAAAAATCATCTTAAAATACCCTCGGATGATACCTCAAAGGTTTTGAGCATTCTCTACTAAAATCACATTTTGTAGACGAGTTTTAGGCTGGCTGAACCATTTTTATAAATTGGCCAAACTCTCAAACCTTTTCCAAATAACATGCTTTAGCACAAAACATGAAACATGTACGGGACATCTTAAATTAGAACCCCACCAAACATCAGAGCCATAGCCCTCAAATTACTGCCGAAAAATCGTGACCAACAGAGGCTTAATTTGTATGATTTTCTCTGTAAAATGCTGAAGGATTTTTACTAAAATAAAATAAATGACCATTTTACCTTAGGAACTGACCTTGGTGATAAATATACAAATTTTAGAAAATATTTTTATCTAATTGGTGTTCAAAAATTAGAAATTAAATTCGTGTCTAGGTACTTCAAAACACTGTTGTAACTTTAAAATTGGCGCTTGAACAATTACCTAAACTTTGCTAAGTGTATGAGTAGCATGTCACCTTGTGGAACTTGAATATATGGACTTTAAATGATTTATGTGAGTAATTGGTATATGAAATTAATAATTTAATAATTAAAAATCATGCCGATAGGTTGGATCCATGTCACATAAATTCTTAATTGTGCTTTATATACTTGTACTCTATGCTTTAGTGAGTTGTACCTTATGCTTTAAAGATTTGTATTTTATGTTATGTTGGTTTGTACGTCATGCCATGTTTTGTTTCATACCATACTATTGTTAAGTTGTACTTCAAGATACAAGTTGTTGTACCATAAGTATCATTGCATTGCACTTAGGGCATCTTGTGGGTTAGGTTTTGTGCGCAAATTATTGGCTAAGAGGATTTAGAATAAGGATGCAGGGTTTGGAATAATATCATGATTAGGAGTCCTTGTCGATGGGGTTGTTGACAATGGGCTATATACGTCCTGAGCCGTGTTACGTCCTAAGCCGTATCACATCTTGAGCCGAACAGCCACTATACGCCGCTGTGATCGGGAATGCTGATGAACGGGAACCAAACGTACGGGAATGCTGATGAACGAGAACCAAACGTACGGAAATGTAGTGGTACAATTCGGGTTATTATATTGATATGTAGACTTTGGCTATGTACGTTCTGAGCCGTGTTACGTCCTAAGCCGTATCACGTCTTGAGCCGAACAGCCGCTATACGCCGCTGTGATCGGGAACGCTGACGAACGGAAACTTAACATACGGAAACGTAATGGTACCATTCTGATTATCATTTTGGATATGATCGACCTTGGGTCATATACATCCTGAGTCGTGCCACGTCTTGAGTCGAACGTCCACTATACGCTGTCGTGATCAGGAACATTAGTGTACGGGAGCCAAACGTACGGGAACGTAAAGATGTTACTCAAAATTTGATTGGTTGATTTATAATCGGGTTGGAAAACTGCATTTCATTCATCTACATCACGTACTCGCACAATTGTTCTTACATGTGCTTACCCTGTTAAAAACGTTAAATTGTTTGTCTATTTGGCCATAAAATTATATTGGGTATTATATGATATGTATTATAGGATATTTTGTTGTGAGTTTGTTAGACGGATTAGGGAATTAGCTTCTGGGCTCCGATTCATGGCATTCGTCCACCGGTAAAGAAGAAGACCAGTTTGCTGAGGGTACATTCGTAGGAAAAAAAACTTCGAGGAGCGAAGACAGTAGCAGAAGCCAATAGATCCCAACTTTGCCGCTTGAAGATGTAAGATGTCTACCTTTTTGATCTTTTGTTCAGTTTTCCACGGACATAATGTACTTTTGTTAAAATTTCTGGATGACTGTAATCATTAAGCATTTGAAACAAATTTTGACCCATTAATGATGTATTAATTATCATATGTAATTATGAATGTTCGGTTAGAATATGTCCCTTATTTATAGTTATGTATGTCTCGATGTCCCCGGGGAACGGTGAGTCAGAGTTGGTATTAGAGCCTAGGTTTAGTGAACCTTTAGGCCTTGGAAAATGGGAGATTGCAAGTTCTGTGGCGTAGAAATTCTGTAGAGTGTCTGTACTATTAAGTTATCACGTATAATTTTAACAACTTAAAAATTTTTACCTTGGGATTTTCTCTATCTTTCTTTGTTTAGGATGGCATTCGACGCAGAACTGGCTGGGGAACCGTGGGCAGCATCGGAACTGGGGGACTCAGATCCAGAGGAAGAACCCGCTGAAGAGAAAGACAGGGTAAACGTGTTTTTGATAGCATGGATGTTTTCGGACGAGTGGCCAGCTCAGGGAGAAGAAGAGGTTGAGGAAGTAGGAGCAAACGAAGAACCTGATGTAGTAGGGGATGAGGCAGACTTCAGAGTAGACGATGAGGAGAGACTTGAGGACGATGACGCGAAGGAGGAGCAAGCCATCTCCTTCTTTTATAATCTGCTAGAGGCGCAGCCACCAGTGCCAGATGATGATGAAGCAACGAATGCAGTAATCTACTGGAGCCACCAAGACTACCGCAAATACTATCGTATCGGAGAGCGAGTGTATGGGAGAGTGTTCTCCCCAAAGGATGTGGCAGTGGAAAAAGCCCAAGTCTTTTCCAAGATACATGCGTCCGCTAAGGGTATTGGAAAGATGCGATGAAACCACCTACCGTCTGAAGGTACCACCGGGATTCGAAAGGCTATTAGGGGACAGGATGGATGTAACGTGGATGTAGACACAGAAGCCAAGGGATAGGAGAGGAATCATCAACCCACGCAACCCGATAATTGACTTTAATAGTCCGAAAACGTGCTTGGAGATACCAGTTGTCATAATCAACAGGGCTCGTATGGGGCCAGAGAGATTTTGGCATGTGGAAGTGCAGTGGCGCTGTTGTGGCATTTACGAAGCAACTTGGGAACGCGAGACAATTGTGCATTACTTTTGTTCGTATTTGTTTGTTTAGGCTTCAATACGCTAGGCATTGTGCTTTTCTTTTTGTTTGAAGGTTGTGTGAATGCTATGTGAACTTTTTAAGAACCTTGTACCAGTTAGGTGTTTGAATGAAATGCAAGTGTTCGTTGTTAAATTCATTATAAACTATCTCATAATTATAAGCTATCTCATAATCTCAAACTAAATTCCATGAGATCCCAAAACATGAAAACAATTAAGAATTGAGATAACCCCCGAATCTCAAAACTCTCTTAGGATAGCTAATAGATGATCAAACATTGACAAGATGACTAACCCCTAGATGATAAAGCACTCGGAGTAGCTTAAGTTTTGCAAAAACTACCGTTAAAACCCCGCAACTTCACCCTTATATGTTTCTTTTTCGAAACCTCCGTAACAACTTCTATACCCGGTTAAAATTCTTTGCTTCTAATAGCACCAGTCCTCAACAATGCTACCCAGTAACATTCATAGGTAATCCTTCACCACCATTCATTTTTTGACTTCAATACTATGTCCGACTGAAGCAATTTTGTGAACTCTTGAAATCTCAACTTGGGGAGTTGACTTGGATGCTTGAATTGAAATACGTTAGACCGACGTAATTTCAGGGAAAATATCCATTTTGGCTACCTGTTTCTCAGACGTATCTTTTAACAAGGTCTGATATTGTACAGATTAACCCCGAGAACCTCCTTTCTGTAATATTCATAAGTGCTGATCTCTCTTCTCCAATGCACCTAGGCTTCAATTGGTCTCTTAACTGTGATTGTTTTAATTATAACCCCTTACCCTAATTCAACCTATCTTTGAATTATCTGGGTTCCACCCCAAAATTAGCTAACTCTAGCTACATCTCGCACCTATATCATTCGAGATCCTTAGCTAAACGCTTACCAATTCACTGCCATGCGATTACCTTCTTTGAGACCAGTAAAAATTTAGTTGACCCTCCTTATCAAACTCCATGCTTGTTTTGGTCCATCGATCTTCGAAATCTTACCCATAGGTTTGTGAGTAACAACGATCGTCAGGATATTATGTTAATAGGCTTGAACGCTTTCAAAAAAGATTAGGACCATTCACAGGAACCTCTTAACACCTATTTGAATCATAGGGCAATCTTTTCTCAACATTACGACTCAAAGTATCATCGACATTCGCATTTAACGAAGTTTTAAAACTTGAGACCCCCGACTGCAGGAATGGTTAAGTAAGGGTTTACTCAACGGACTACACCTTTTTAAAGAACCCAACAAGTAGAACTATGCTATCAGTCATCTACAGTTAGGAACAATTGCTTCACATCTAGGGACTCATGACATCACATATAACGGGATTTAGACTTTTCCTAGACTAGTTCATAGTGGGCCCAAAAAGCCAACAACCCGTGAAACGATAGATTCGTACCGACAGTAGAGAAGTAGAAAACAAGAGACAACCTTAAGCTTAGAATGCCTTGCGTATGCACGTCAGCCTTTTTAAACTTGAATCCTGCCATCCCCATCTTCAATAAAGAATTTTGACAACAACCATGAGCATTAAGAGCCAGATGGGGAAATTAACCATCAAACCACAATAAATCATACTACTCAATATTTCCCCTAAAGTGACAATCCAGTCATTAGAAGAAACGCTCAAACCCTACGTACCAATATGCGAAGGAACAATGGCAAAAGCTAAGAGAAACGGTACAACACTAGCTTGGAAAGACTGGAATAGGAACAAAAGCATGTGACTACGAACTTCGTTGCCAAGTTCGTTACGATCGCATCAACAACATTTGAGTTACTATGGGTCACCTCAAAGAAACGACAACATTTAGGTTATGATGGATTTCCTCACCAAGATCACTTGTTTTCTATTGGTTAAACCCCACGCCACATTGGTAGCTACAAGCGAAAAGTTTATCCGAGAGATTTTACACCAACTTAAGTTCTCTACTATACCTAACCAAGATCCACATCCCACCTGGGCAGTCTAAACACCCAGTTCTGAACCATCAAAAGTATGTAAGAGTGAGCATAAAAGAAATTGAAGGAAATTTTTATTTTCGGTCAAAGCCGCTTATAATAACAAGCTTTCAACTAGCTTTGGCAACCATATGAGGTTTTATGTGTGAACAACACTGCGAGATTATCTATATACGAAATAGAAATAGAGAGGAACTGATTGGTTAGAATAGATCTCTGCTAGTCAAACAATTCTTGCGCCACAAGTATGCTACATGATCATTGAAAATTTCATAGTAGTCGGTTTAAGAGGTTAGTAAGGTTAAACAACCGTTTTTTTCAAAATGTTGAACGTATCAACCCAAACTTGTCCACACCCTCAATAACAAACAACTTAAGGACACAACTTTGAAGAGAAGAGATGCAAGTAATCATCTACAACCTTTCGCGTAAAATTTTGAGGACGAAATTTATTTAAGGAGAGTAGATTGTAACACCCCGGCCCGAACCCTAGTTGTAACTACCTAGATTGTTACAACCCAGTCCAGATCCTAATTGTACTAGCTCGGACTGTAACTACCCATGGAGCGATCTAGCCCAAATCCTACTATTAGCGACAGATAGGCAATGACAACCTAGGTCGCTATATGAATAAAAGGAAACCCTAAGTAACCCGAAATCCTAAAAGACACCAAATACTTAGAGGCAAAATCTTAATGCTCAAAAAAGTCTTGGAACAGCTAAAATTAAGTAAATATTATAAAATATTAAATTAAAAATAAAATATTTCCATAATTAAGGTAAAATGACCATTTTGCCCCTAGTACAGCAAAAAGTCCTTAAAATTCAAAATTTGATACATGGACACCCAAAATTAGATATTTATATACAATTAATAAATAAAATACAAAAATAACAACGAAAATGACCAAATGGCCCTTGCATGGCCGACCACCTAGGGATATATGCCGAAAAAGCTACTTTTTGCCTTTTTAAGCTCAAAAATGAGAAAAAGATGTATAAATTAAGTATTATTTTGATCAAACACTTTTTATACAAGTAATATACATACTAATATAATAGTATAGGTCAACAAAATCAAAAAAAAATTATTTAAAATCCTTATACAATAAATAAGTCAAAAAACTAATTTTAGTCAAACTAACTTAATTTAGCTTAAAAGTCTACAATTATTTATTTAATTGCTATCAAAATTATGATAAATCATGGGAAGACTAAAATAATTATAAATATATTAATATAATAGGTTTTAGTAGATTTAGGTACATAAAATTAATATTTTATGCATTTATAATCACAAAAATATCCCAAAATACACATTAAAATCCAAATTAATTGCCAAATCAGCTTTTTAATCTCCCAAACACTGCATGGCCGAAATCTCCTGCCCCAAATCTGATTTTTCATATCTCAAACAACCCCCACCTCTCATGCAACCAAGAGAGATTTAAAAAAATTCAAATTTAAATTTTATGTAATAATTAAGCCCCACTACATTTTTTTTCTATAAAAATATGGCATAACCCCCATTCTCTTGAGACACATTCGGCTGTGAGAGAGAGAGAGAGAGAGAGCAACCACAAAACATTCTAAGTGTTCTAAGAGAGGAGGAGAAGAGAGAAAGAAGGAAGGAAGAATGAGGAACCAAAGAGTAATCATTAAAGCCAAGTCTATTTCTTCTTCAATATTTTTGAGCATCAAAAGAGGTAAACAACTCTCTTAAACCTTCTGATATTCTCCCTCGAGATACCCCTCAATCCATCTCTATAAGAAATCCTAAGAAAAAGAAATGAAGAATAACTCAAAAAAGGCGTTGTAGATGCAAACAGAGGACTGCTAGGGCAAGATTGTGCTTTGTATGTGCTTGTATGTGTATGTTTTTAAGTTTTATGGCTTGAACATGTTCTAGAGTTTTGATTTATATGAGTTTATAACATGCATGCAAAGAAAACATGTCAAAAATGTACACAACATAAGCTAAATAACCAAAACCCTAAGTAGGCTGATTTTCTAGATTTATTCACTTTTTGCCACCAACTTTAACATATCATAACTAATTGTAGAAAAACAATCTGAAAGTGATTTTTGTGTCCAAATCAATCTGTTTGAGTTATATTTCATACAAAATTGGTTTGAAGTGTTCTCCTTGAGTAGAACTCCAGATATTTCATTTTTTCCAAAGCGTGTTAGATCTTACCACTCTAAGTGGCAGTCCTAAAAACCCTAAGTTAGAGTGAGAACCGAGCTTAGGTAAAAACATAAACCTTGTAGAGGACATATTTATCTTTCTATATACAAAAAAGAGCCAAATATATGAAGTTTTGATAGGTCAAATCTCTTCCCAAAGTCACTATTGAGATTTAGTGACTGACTGACCTCTCTGTCACACATTTTTGTGTGACCCAAACCCAACTTTTTAAAAGTCAAATCCAAAAGTGGTAATTATGAAATATGTAGCTAACATATCAAACAAATTACTAAGAACAAATCAGCCAAAAATACTATCGGATGATACCCCAAAGGTTTTGAGCATTCTCTGCTAAAATCACATTTTGCAGTCCCTTTTTAGGCTGGCTGAACTCTTTTTATAAATTGGCCCAAATCTCAAACGTTTTCCAAATAACTTGCATTAGCTTAAAACATGAAACTTGTAGGAGACATCTCAAACTAGAAGCCCACCAAGTTTCAGAGCCATAGCCCTCAAACTAATGCTCCAAAACTGTGACAAATAGAGGCTTAGTTCTGATAATTTTCTCAGTAAAATGCTAAAGGGTTTTTACTAAAATAAAATAAATGACCTTTTTACTTTAGGAACTGACCTTGGTGATAAGTATGAAAATTTTAGAAAATACTTTTATCTAATTGGTATTCAAAAATTAGAAATTAAATTTGTGTGTAGGTACTTCAAAACACTGTTGTAACTTTAAAATTGGCGCTTGAACAATTACCTAAACTTGGTTAAGTGTATGAGCAGCGTGTCACCTTGTGGAACTTGAATATATGAACTTTAAAAGATTTATGTGAGTAATTTCTGCATGAAATTAACAATTTAATAATTAGAAATTATGCCGATAGGTTGGATCCATGTCACATAAATTTTAAATTATGCTTTACATACTTGTACTCTATGCTTTAGTGAGTTGTACCTTATGCTTTAAAGATTTGTACTTTATGCTATGTTAATTTGTACGTCATGCCATGTTTAGTTTCATACCATGCTATTGTTAAGTTGTACTTCAATATATGAGTTGTTGTACCATAAGAATCATTGCATTGCACTTGGGGCATCTTGTGGGTTGGGTTTTGTGCGCAAATTATTGGCTAGAGGATTTAGAATAAGAATGGAGGGTTTGGAATAATATCATGATTAGAAAATCCTTGTTGATGGGGGTGTTGACAATGGGCCATATACATTGTGAACCGTGTTACGTCCTGAGCGTATCATATCTTGAGTCGAACAGTCGCTATACGCTGCTGTGATCAGGAACGCTGATGAACGGGAACCTAATGTACAGGAATGTAGTGGTACCATTCGGGTTATTTTATTGATATGTAGACTTTGGGCCATGTACGTCCTAAGCCATGTTACGTCCTGAGCCATATCAAGTCTTGAGCCGAACAGCTGCCATACGCCGCTGTGATCGGGAACGCTGACGAACGAGAACTTAACATATGGAAACGTAATGGTACCATTCTGATTATCGTGTTGGATATGATCGACCTTCGGTTAAATACGTCCTGAGCCGTGTTATGTCCTGAGCCGTGCCACGTCTTGAGCCGAATGTTCGCTATACGCCGTCGTGAACGGGAACGTTGGTGTACGGGAGCCTAACGTACAGGAACATAAAGATGTTACTCAAAATATGATTGGTTGGTTTATAATCAGGTTGGGTAAGTACATTACATTCATTTGCATCACGCACTTGCACAATTGTTCTTACATTTGCTTACCTTATTAAAAACGTTAAATTGTCTGCCTATTTGGCCTTAAAATTGTATTGGGTATTATATGATTTGTATTGTAGGATATTTTGTTATGAGTTTGTTAGACGGTTTAGAAAATTTGCTTTTAGGCTCTGGCTCATGGCATTCGTGCCACAGGTAAAGAAGAAGAACAGTTTGCCGAGGCTACATTCATAGGAGAAAAAGACTTCGAGGAGCGAAGAGAGTAGCAGAAGCCAACAGATTCCAACTTTGCCGCTTGAAGACGTAGGACGTCTACCTTTTTGATCTTTTGTTCAGTTTTTCATGGACATAATGTAACTTTTGTTAAAATTTCTGGATGACTGTAATCATTAAGTATTTGGAACAAATTCTGAACCATTAA
>JAULJZ010216047.1:0-18205 GCA_032270985.1 Heliamphora pulchella | reverse complement strand
CTTACTTGGGTTGTTAATTTCTCAATACTTTGTAGAGGTAATAACTAAGATATATATATATATATATATATATATAGCCTTCATAACTTAATGTTTATGCTGCTCAACTATCTCCATGTGAACGCTTCAGCTCTAGAACTCCAAAGCAATACAGCATCTTCCTCTGGGATTAGGGGCCATAGTATGAACGAGTATGTGTACTGTTTCCTCAATCCTTTTCTTTTTTGATTTTGCTCTCTCTCTCTCTCTCTCTCTCTGAGCCATGGGGGTGGGTTGCACCAGGATTAATTACGACAATAATAAGAAAATATATTTGTTCTTTTTTCTGGGTTTCCTTTTTTTTCCATCTTACCTTTGGGTTTTTTGATTTTCTTGTGGTAACTCTATGATATCGGTAGCAGTAACCTTCACTTCACTGATGCAATCAGGATGCAAATGGAGGTGCAGAGGAGACTACATGAACAGTTAGAGGTAAGCAAAGAGAGTTAATTTCCAAATCCAACCGCTCAGGCCTTGAACTCAATTTATTTTAATTTGCCATTTCCAGTTGAAGTTTTAAGTTCTTACTTCTAAGCTAGTTTTGTCGTGGTTATAAGAAACTTCATTGAAATTCTTGTGTGTGGCACTGGCAGGTGCAGAGACACCTTCAACTTAGGATTGAAGCTCAAGGGAAGTACATGCAAACTATATTGGAGAAAGCCTGTCAAAAACTTGCTGGTGAAAACATGGCTTCAGGAAGCTATAAGGCTCCAGCTGGTAATCAAGCTGTTCCTGACATTGGAGCCATGAAGGATTTTGGTTCTCCAATGAACTTTCCGTCTCTTCAAGACCTAAATATATATGGAGGAGGTGAGCATCTGGTTCATCAGCAGAACATGGACAGATCATCATTTGATGGATTTATGCAAAATAGTGAAAATATTTGTCTTGGGAAGAAGAGGCCAAACTCATATGGTGCTGGTGGAAAGAGCCCCTTAATCTGGGCAGAAGATTTCCGTCTGCAAGAATTGGGAACCGCGGCATCATGTCTTAGCTCCCAAGATGATCCTTTCAAAGGTGACCAGATTCAGATTGCACTTCCACCCATTGATAATACTAATAGAGGCCCTGATATGGACTCCATGCCAGAAATGTATGAAACAAAACCAATTCTCTCTGGAGATGCAATGAGTACTGAAAAGAAGTTTGATGCATCGGCAAAACTTGAAAGACCCTCTCCACGAAGAGCACCAGCTTCGGCTGATAGGATTAACACTGTGATGAATGCAGGTGCCATGCCACAAGGAAGAAATTCTCCATTTGGCTAATTCTAGGTCAAATTCTTAGACATGGCCACATGAGTAACTCTATATCTAGAGAGAGCAATAGAGTATTAATGCTATGAACAATTCTACTACTCACCTTATTTTCTCACTCCAAATTCCAAATGCAAGGTAGTGAGAAGTAGTAGAGAAATATAGTCGCGTCTGAGAGTGAGAAAATGTGGTGAGAAGTAGTACTATACATGGCATTTTATTCTAAAATAAAGCAAGACATGCTCATTTTGAGTTTCTGCTTAACTAAGGCATATGCCATGCATGGCATATACTTTATATCTTAAGTTAGACTGGCATTTAACTGGTATATTTGTACCCGACTTAATTAACTTTTAAGCTGCTTTTCTCCTTTATATGCCTCCTTCCTGATGCTTGCTTCTTCTTGATCTAATGCATAACCCAGCTTATTGAAGTTCAAATGGATTGCATTGTCGTCATGAAGACACCTCCGGATGTACGTGAACGCATGTTGCAGATCATATTGATATACTAGCATGTGGGTTACAGCCTACAGGGAACTTGTGTAATTGCTTGGAACATTTGTTCGTGATTTATGCATTCTAAGGTTACGATGTATCTGATAATTTCATCTGGTGGGGTTCGTCATACTGGATTATGGCGTCATGGGTCAAAAAATCTTAGCTTCTTTAGTCCTAGGCCATTCCTATTTAAATCCTGTGCTTAAACCAACTCAGTTCCCAATCATTGCGAATATTATTAAATAATACTGGCAATCATTGGGACTATGGAGAAAAAATCCTATCTACAACAAGATCCCCAGTTAATCAAACAGCTAGGGTTTTAGGGGAACTTAATTAGAACAGTAAAGAAAGGAATTCAAGATGTTTTCATCAACCCTGATCGATCATCAGGAATTAAGTTAGAATGGCTTATACTATACTTAGAAAGGAGGAGGAATGAGAGAAAAGCACACTGCATGCTTATGTTACTGATGTAGGCACAATTTGGGATCCATAGAAGATTATTTTTTCTTTTTATTGTTAAAATTAATAATTTTATTAAGAAACTATTACTTTTAGTATTTTTTTTAGAAGATTAGGTTTTCTAATATTAGATTATTTAGTCATTCTTTTGGTATTATTTTCCTACAAGATTAGGTTTCCTAATATTAGATTATTTAGTCTTCTTTTTGGTATTATTTTTTTAGAAAATTATATTTTCTAATTTTAGATTATTCAATCTTCTTATTATGCTTAATTTCTTGTTTTACTATAATTAGGTATATTTTCTATTATTTGATTTTCTTTTTAGTTGTCTTAGGATTATCATAAATTAGGATGTAAGCCTTGGGACAAATTAAAATTTTTTGAATAATAAAAATTTTAAAGAATTTTCTTTTCGTCATGTTTATTATTGAAGAGAATATCTCTAATTCAAACAGAATTGTGAATTTCGGTGTTAGTATCCTCCTAGCCAACACGCTTTCTTGCATCAATAACAGTTAAAATCAGTGTATGAGATTCACTTATTTCATTTATTTAAAGCAATTTTTGACTTCACATAAACATACAGTGCACCATGCACCGTCCCTAGCTTTTCTCGGAGGAATTCTTGCATGAGAAGCCGACAGAGTATCTAACTTTTATGACCTTTTTCCTTCTTTACTCCATATTCCCTGGGTATTGAATGAAAGAGGACAACTAGAGTGGGTACTGGTAGTTTTCTAGATATATAGGAAGTGAGAAACCCTGAAAATTAGTTCAGCCTCTTTCCTAAGACACATTTTTACTTACCCCAAAGAAAAACACATTTTTTTTTTGAATCTGGGAGTTTTTTTTTTTTTTTTGTAGAGCTGGGGTTAATTTCCATCTACTTAAAGTCTTTGCACACTTGGTTCAATTATTTTATTTTATTTTATTTTTGGATAAATTATACTGACATCCTCTGAGGTTCACAAAAACATTAACCACTTTCTCTGTGGTTTCTGAAATATCACTAATCTTCCCTCTGATTTAGTTTTTGTATCAAATTAGTCCAACCGTCAAATTTTCGTTACTACTTAACGAAAAAACTATTTTTCAATGTATATTTTTTTATTAGAAAATAATATATTAAAACTATTTTTCGTCAAAAACTATTTTTATTATTACATAAAAAAATAATATATTATTTTTTAATAAAAAAATATATATTGAAAAATAGTTTTTCCATTAAGTATTAACGAAAATTTGACGGTTAGATTAGTTTGATGCAAAAACTAAACCAGAAATGAGGTTAGTGATATTTCAAAAATCACAGGAGAGATGGTTGATATTTTCGTAAACCTTATGAGAGGTCATTGTAATTTACACTTTATTTTTCTTTAAATCTGAATTTATGTGAACTAATGAGTTGTCAACTTTTTCAATCAAGTTTTTTACCTTAATTAGATATCATCAAATGGCATGCAATTGAAAGCCTCTTTCTAATTTGAAAACAATAAGATGGGTTGCTACTTGCAGAAGGATTAAGACCATGCAATATCAGATATCCAAAACTCTCTACATTTAAAGAAGTATTCAATACTTCATACTATAGTGACTAATTAAATTATCATATGATCTTGGCTTTAGTTCTACTTATGAACATAATTGTAGGAATACTCTCTCTCTCTCTCTCTCTCTCTCTATCTCTCTCTCTCAGATTGGTTGTCTAAGATTAGATCTAGTGGTATGTTAAAGCCTGAGGGGCCATAGCTCCCCAACTATAGTAGAAATATTTATTAGCATATAAACATCTTTATAGAAGAATGACTCCCACTGTGACAAAAATTCTAAGTATTTTATAACATTCCATTTATAAGTTATATTTGACTAAGACTATTGAGATTTTAGAACAAGAGATGGTAGATGACTTTAACTTTTTAATTTTGTACATAGGACGGAAAATTGCAAAGAAGTTCAGCACGAATTCCATAATAAATGAACTTTATGATAAAAAAATAATGCCTGATACGTTTTGAATGGATGACTCAATAGAGTGGTTATTCTAATAGAAAAATTATAATTTTATATATTTTTTTGTAATATCTTTAGAATAGTTTTTTATTTCAATTTTTTGATATTTAAATTGAGTGTGAACTCTTTTTTGATTTATTAAACCTCTATTGATATACATTTGCGTGTCCAATTTACATCTTTAAAATAATAATAAATCTACGTATAAATAAGAAACATAGCACAGTTCGCCGCATGCATGACATGTATGTGTCACCAGTATCAATAACCAATTATATTTTATTTTACTTACAAATAAAAATGACGACGTACTTATGCATTGTTTTATGCACTGTATAATGTCTTATTATAAAAATAAATATAATTATTGTAGTTAGTCTAAAAAAAATTAGATAAGATTTGGCCCCATTATTAAAGGAATTTGGCTCCGCCCTGTTAGATCCGTGAATAGTGCTACGTATGTTTTGTTGCAGAGAAATGATGGGTGGTGCAACAACCTTTTATTGATGGCGGGGAAGACTTTAGACGCTTATAGAAGGAAAGAAAGCTTCCTATCTCCATCTCCATCTCCATCTCCATCTTCACACACACACACACACACACACACACAAAAGAAAGAAAGAAAGAAAGAAAGAAAGACAGAGAGAAAGAGAGGGAAGGGGATGAGAAAAGCTAAAGGGAGGAGAATACAACGCACTCCCATGCGTGCAAATATCGAGGAAGCTTCTGTCTTTATGCTGCCAAAGTTTATTCTACCGTCCATCAAAAAGCTGATAGCGCTTCTTTGTATAATAATTATTGTTCAACAACGATATTATTAGTTAGTCTTAGTACCAAGTATATCATCATTTGACGGGTTCATAATTAATTACTATTACTATAAATCTATAAGATTATTTAGATATAAAAGTAATTGGTGGCGCGTTCTTTGACGTTAAATCATTTGCAGCCCCTAATTTAGTAACTACTCTCAGTCTCCGCCCCCTTACTCTCATCAGCACATTGGATTCTGTTTTTTTTTTTTTATATCTCACTCAATTTTTCTTTGACAGCCGCTTTGTTTTCCGTAAAAGAAATTTCTACTCTTATATAAAGTACAGTCCGACCCTTCTTTTGTCCCCCCCCCTGCCCTCCTTTCTCATTTTCGGCAAACAATTATTCAATACACTTAAAATAATACTTCATTCAAATCATCATTCTCTCTCTTTTGATGTAGGCACCACACCAACTGCAACTGAACTAGTCCATTATATATATATATATATATATATATATATATACATGAACCTATACCTAGTAGTAATATCACTGCATTCAAATTAATAAAGCAAACCCTGAAAATTCATTCGATTTCCACTACTAGTAGAATCAAATTAAAAGACAGTCCACCGATCATTTGGAGATCTGTACACTCCTTCATGTGCCCCATTCGATCAGCTGTTAGTTTTAAAAACAATTTTGATGAACATTTTTCAAAATAGTTGTAAGTAGGTAGAATATCCTTCAACCTAAAACAAGCTTCCTCGCGAATGAGAGCTACTAAGTCTTACCAAAGCTTTTTACCGAAAAATTTGGCCCAAAAAAAATAACTTCTTGATTTGAAATCTTGGGCATGACTTGGATTGAATTTTGAGTTTTTTTATTTTTTTTATTAAAATTTTTTTTATACTGCCAAAAATTAAAAAATTAAAAAATTAATGTAAAATATGAAAAAATTTCTCGTTTTTTTTATTTTGTTACTTATTTTAGAAAATAGTCACAATAAATTTTTATAAAAAATATTTTTGTCTTTAGTGAAATTTTATAACTTTAACTAAAATAATTATACTTAGATTTGTTTCTAAAAGCTCACTAGAACTTTTTTTTTTTAATTTTATTACTTATTTTAGAAAGCTACTTTAAAATTTTTATAAGAGTTTTTTGGCCTTTAATGAGTTCTTAGATTTGTTTTATTATGATGAAACAAAAAATTTAAAAAGTTAGACCGATCAAAAAAATAAAAAAATTAGAAAAGAAAGAAAAGAAGTTTATTAACTTTTTTTTTTAAATTAAGTTAGTGCATAAAAAATTAGTTTTTTTTGTTCTTGTTCAAATTAGATAATTTTTTCCTTCTCATACATCAAATGTATGAGAAATTTTTCATATATTACAAGATAAAAATTCTCGTACACAAACATTCTATGAGAAACTTCTCATATATTACAAGATGAAACTATTCTCATTCACAAAATACTATTAGAAATTTCTTATATATCGCTATATGAGAATATTCTCATACACACAAATATAATATGAGAAAACTTCTAATATATTATAAGATGAGAATATTCTCACACGCATGCTATGAAAAATTTCTCATACTCAAGTCCACTTTTATATTGATCAGCACAATCCCTGCCTCCTGATCCTAGCCAAACACCACGACCAAGTACGGTGCCATCTTATTCCCGTATAGAAATTGCAATCGGGTGTTCACATTCTTGTGACCGTAGAAATTTTCTCATTCATAACTTACTCATTTCATTTAAAACTAAAAATGACAAAATTAAAATATATATATATATATATATATATATGTATGACAACTTTCTCATAGTATGTATGAGAAGTTTCTCATAGATATTTTTCTTAGTTTAAAAAAATGAGAAACTTATAAATTTCTCGGTATAATTTTTTTTTTATATATGAGAAACTTCTCATAATATGTATGAAAAACTTCTCTTATATTACAAGATGAGAGTATTCTCATACACAAATATACTATAAAAAACTTTTTATATATCAATATATGAGAATATTTTCATACACATATGTTATGAGAAAACTTATAATATATCACAAGATGAGAATATTCTCATACACACATATTATGAGAAAATTTCTCATACTCAAGTTAATTAGAATCTCTTAAAAATGAATTTTAAAAAGTTACTTATATATATTTATGTTTAGCAACAATATTGATTAATAAATCTCAACAAATAAATTGTAAAAATATAAATTTTTTAATAAAAAAATGCGTATAATAAAACTTAAAAATATTTTAGAGTTGAATTTTTATAAATAAAAAAGTAATGTATGAGCAACGAGAGTAAGGAATGCACACTAAATCATTATCGGTTAACTATTTTAATGATTTATTTTGGAAGATTTAGTACTTTTGTATATTTTTATGATCAAAGCTATTTATTATTTAATACTTATTGTGTAGATCATTGGTACAAAAAATTAAATTAATTAGATATTGATAGTTATGTGAATATATCACATTTGTTGAAAAATAAATGAATAGTAAATATAATCTTTTAAAAAATAATATTAAACAAATATAAACAGATCATATTGTTCGATATATCCAATTAACTTAATTTTTTTGTGAGTAATAAAATTAAGAAATATTATAAAATAAACGATTTTAATTATAAAAATATATTAAAAAATAAAATATTAAATAAAATACAATATAATAAAACTTTAAACTAACTTTAAACTATAAACAATCTGAGCGCGCTCTACATTCGGTCATATAATTCGTTAAGGAGTTTCGGAACGTATAGCATTACTACCTCGCGAATATCCTACTAGATCTAAGACCTGATGAAATTCAACCACAAAGATGCTGTGATTTAATGTAATATCTAAAATAATAATAATAATAAATAATAGAAGTTAAAATAATTTTTGAAAAACAAACTAAAAAGAAAAAAAATAACAAAAATGAATAAATATTTTTTAGAAACCACTGGAAATAGCCTTTGAAAGGCTTCCTATATAAACTCACCTTAAGCCTCACACAAACCTATTTGGTGGAAGAGAATATCAAAATCGCCACAGTCAAGAGAATTTTAGTTGCAAAAAAAATTGTCTTTTGATCGTACAGTAAACGAAATTCGATCACCTTGAAACTTTAGGTATATATTCTTATCACTTAATTCTTGATATTCATCAGTGTCGATCGTTAATTTGTGAGATCTATAGTTTTGTTTGTGTTATTAAATGACTTTTTAGAATTAAAATATAAAATTAAAAAAATTAAAAAAAGAGAAAAACACATCGAAGTAAATGCATATACAAAATGAAATAAAATCAAGAGAGAGAGAGAGAGAATTTAATGAATTAAATACATCATAATTAATACTTATATAATAAACCCATATATAAGGTTGAGTGCGGAGAGTGTTGTAAAAAAAAAAAAAAACCAAAGACAGAGTTGAAAGATAGGAGGAGATGCCAATATATTTAAGACATTGTAGATATTTTACCGAGACGTAAGTAGCTTTTTACCATGGTTAGTATTTTGTATTTTTAAAATATTTTTATTATCTCTATTGATTAATAGGGGGGGTTCTTTTGAATATCTGTATTGAAAAAAAAGATTTACTTTTTACTCGTTTTATATATAAAAAAAATATGGATCAAATACGAAATTTTGACTATATTTCAAGAATTTTGAAAAATTAAAGAATAGTATAATTTTATAATCTAATGTGTTAAATTCTGAATATATGATCTGGACCCTATCAATGGAGGTTAAACATTGACATCAAAACTAATTTTGCCTGAAACTTTACCACCAACCTAAGTGTGGTTTTGGACCTTGTCACGGGCTATTATGATCATAGTCGATAAAACTTGGGTATAATCTAATGTGTTAAATTCTGAATATGGTTCTAATCTGATTATGATCTGGACCCTAACTAATAGGGATTAAATATTGGCATTAAAACTAGTTTCGCCTGGGACTTTACCACCAACCTAAGTGTGGTTCTGAACCTTATCACGGACAATGTGGTTATAGTCGATAAGACTTAGGTATATTAAAATTGATTTGACTATTTACTATTTTGTACAAAAAAAAAATATTAATGTGTTTCTAGTCTCAGTCAGGTTGCATTTAATTAAATATTGTTACAAAAAAAAATTACTATGTCTTTCATTACATTATTTTTCTACATGCTCGATCCAGCTAACAATAGTAGTTGGTGATTTACTGAGTTTTTCAATTTATGATTGTTTTATTTTTATTTTTTCACAGATACTGAGGAATAGAGTTGTGTGAAAAAAATTCATGGGGAGTGTTGAGAGAAAATTTTTAATTTGACTATTTTGACACTGTGGTCTGTAATAAATTACAATATGGATTCTTAAAATTTTCAAGTTTGTTTGGTATTAAAATTATAACAGAATTTTTTTATTGGATATATTCTCATAAATTTTTATAGTAATACCAGAATTGAGAATTAGTATCTTAGCCTTGCATACTCATGAGTAGTAAGTGTGTGGCGTTGTCACGTAATTTTGAGGCATAACAATTTATTAATTTCAGAGCTTAAGTTTTTATTTGAGTAAAACTTTTAAAGGCGTTGTGGTAAGATGGGTAGATACAGGCACGGATCTAAAGTCTTGTTTGACTTATGTTTAGTAAATCTATTCATAAAAAGACTTTAAAAGTACATTATTTCAAAACTTTATTGACTCTTTTGAAAAAATGCTTTTGTACCATTTTTGTTGAAAGAAACTTTTTGTTATAAATACAGTACTTAATTTTGACATTTTTAAAACTACCACTCTAATATTCGCATATATTGTTCATACTATTTGGGGTTTTACTTTGAATATTGCTTCTCAATTATTGTTAGAAGCATGAATTACACTCCTTATTTAGATAGATGTAATTTAGAAATATTTTTTTTTAGTCATCTTTATATTTGATACACTTTTAGTATCTTTTGATTTGCAACTACAATTTTTTGTTCTTACTATTGGTGCTACCAATTTTGATAAGTTTGGTACAAACATCTTAGCATAATATAAAATCTTCTTGCCCATCAATTTCGATAATTTGCTTCTGTCACACAAATCTGGACAAATAGCATTTTCCTAGTGAATATTTATTGACAAATAGTCAACCAAATCAGCCAGTTATTGGCAGTGAACAACGAAAAAATACGACTAGCATTCTTGAGGGTTCTCATGTAAACATTGACGCTCACGGTCAGCAGCGCAGTAGAAAAGAACAACCTAGGGTTCCTATTCCAACTGAGATATTTCAGTTGCTGCTGACGTTAATCGGAATAGTACAACAGCAAGTTACCACAGTTACTAACCTAACTAGGCAGAAAAATGGGTGACAGAGATGGAGAAAGTTTTTACAGTTTTAGGATGTACCGACAAAGAAAAAGTTTTTTATGCTTCCTATATGTTGCAAGGAAGTACATATGACTTGTGGTAGATGGAGAGACGCAGACACGAAAAGGATTGAAATCAATATACGTGGAGAAAGTTTAAGGATGCTTTTGATAATAAGTACTTTTCGAAAAGCATTCGTCTTCAGAAAGAAGAAGAATTTATCAGACTAGAGTAAAGAAATATGTCAGTAACTGAATATGAAGCTAAATTTACAAATCAGAAGAATGATGGATTTCAGAAACTGATAGCTCATGGGTGGGTTTATGCACTAACTCAACAAGATGCTCAGACTTCCAACGATGTGGTGGCAGGTATTATCCCAGTATCTTCTACTTATGCCTATGTGTTATTTGATCAGTTACAAAGGGAACAAGCATCTCAAAAACTGATCTTCGTTCAGGTTATCATCAATTAACGATTAAAGAGGAAGACGTGCCCAAGACATCTTTTCACACTAGATATGGGCATTATGAATTTCTAGTAATGCCATTTGGATTAACAAATATACCTGCAACATTCAAGAACTTAATGAAAAGGGTGTTCAAACCTCTCTTAGATCAATTTGTGGTGGTGTTTATTGATGGCATTCTAGTATATTTCAAGAGTCAAGAGGAACATAAAAAGCATTTAAGGATGATGTTGCAAATTTTAAGAAAGAAGAAACAATATCCAAAGTTAAAGAAATGTGAGTTTTGGTTGGATAGTGTTACCTTCTTAAGCCAAGTGATATCCAAGGATGGGATCTCTGTAGATCCAAAGAAAATTGAAGCTGTAATAGAACAAAATAGGTCGACTAGTGTGACGAAAATTCGAAGTTTTTTGGGGTTAGCTGGATACTACAGGAGTTTCGTAGAAGGGTTTTCCCGTATAACTGTACCATTGACTAGTTTAACCCAGAAGGGGTTTAAGTTTGAGTGGTCTGATTAATGTTAACAGAGCTTTCAAGAGTTGAAACGACATTTTGTATCAATACCAATACTCATTGTTCCTTTTAGTAATGAACGTTTTACTATCTACAGTGATGCCACTAAAAAAAGGCTTGGGATGTGTGCTAATGCAGAATGACAATGTGGTGGCATATGCTTCGAGGCAGCTAAAGCCGTATGAACGAAATTATCCGACTCATGATTTAGAGTTGGAGCCGTGGTATTTGCATTAAAGATTTGGAGACACTATTTATATGGCGTAAGATGTGAGATATTCACCGGCCACAAAAGCTTGAAGTATATCTTTACCCATGTTAGTTTGAGATAACCCAAGAGCGGGTGAATTTGGTCTTTAAAAAAAATAACAAATTAAAAATCTTTTCAGAAATTTTTTAATATTGCAAATAAATAAAGCAAGCTAAGCAAATAAAGAAGCAATGCAAATATTAAAAGTTGAGGGATAGTGAAATAGAACCGGACACCAGAGATTTATAGTGGTTCGGCTTTATCCTAACCTACATCCATTCCTCAAGATCTCCCTTGAATATTTTTACTATTCAGAATACTTCACAGGCGTATTCCAAGCCTTTACAATTTTCAAGACTTTGCTTGAATGAACTGAATGTTTACAGGCATATTCACAAGCCTATTTCAGTTTCAAGAAGATCTTATGAAAATAAGTCTCTGTTTTCTTTTAATCTCTCTTGAACTCTTCTTTAATGAGTTTCACTCACTCACTCAAAGAATAAAGGGTGGCTCGCCCTTAATTACAATAAATGAAGAGTATTAATGATGAACTCTCACTCTCTTTACAGAAAGATTTACAATAACTAAAAAGGAAAAGAGAAGTGAGAAACAAGAACTGGAGTTACAGTAATAAATGTGAGCTTGATGATTCTGAGATTGATTTCAAGCACTGGAATAGTGAATACAAGTCTCTAACCGTCTTAAATGCTGAGAAGTTACTCCTTATATAAGTTCTTGTGCATTCATGACCGTTAGAGGTAGGCGAGAGCAATAAATACCAAAAACCCAGTCGTTGAGATCTGCCACGATTTGAATTTTTGTCTCTGGTGTTGACACATATTGTCAGGGGCAGGATCCCTTAAGTGGTTAGATCGACACAATTCTTTTGAGGGGTCGACACAATTTCTGCATTCTACCTTCCAACATCCTGGTGTCGACACATTTGAATCTGGTGTCGACTCGTTTGAAACTTCAGCATCTGGAGGGACCATTTGTATCGACTCAACTTGTCTTTGGTGTCGACACTAAATTTCTGTAGGAAGTCTCGGTTCTTTTGTGTCGACACATTTGCTCTTGGGGTCGACACCAACATTCTGCAAGCAGGCTTGAGACTTTTGGGTCGACACATTTGGACTTGGGGTCGATACCAAAAATCTGCAGGAGGTCTCAGTTGTTTTGTGTCGACACAATTTCTATTTGTGTCGATCCAAACTTTCAGATACCAAAAGTGAGATCACTTTTGTATCGACACAAAATTGATTTGTGTCGACTCAACTTGAGTCCTGAGAGTTTCGGCTCTTTTGTGTTGACACAAAACTTGTTTATGTCGATACTAACTCTTTGATACCTGAAGATCTACTTGTAAAACAGTTAGGGTGTCAAACCATTTGATCAATCGGTGTTGACACATTTAATAAGCTTCAAGTATACTTAGCCTTTAAAGTGTTTGACTTATTTTTTAATTGGATTTAACACAAAATATTATTAAGAAAGAACACTTAAGTATTTTAATTCTTTTGAGAGATGAGTCATTTATTTTTGGCTAAGGTGTCAACTTTAATTGTTCAAAATGTGTTAACACTTTTATTTTAGAAATATAAAATATTATCCATTTAAATTTATTTATTCTTAGAAAATGAATTATGAAAATCATCAAAATTAAAATAAAAAACCCTTGGGCTAACAGTCCTATACTTCTAGAACCAGACAAATTAAATTGGGGTCCTTCTCCATTTTGGCTTTTTGACTCTTGGATCAATCAACCAAATTTAAGCAAAGTAATCAAAGAAGCTTAGAGTATAAATGTTCATCAAGGATGGGCTTATCATACTCTAATGCTCAAGTTAAGAGATATTAAGCAAGGAATAAAACAGTGGAGGAAGGAAGAGGATATTCAAAATCAAAAGGAATCCTTTAAATACTTGGTTGTTGAGCATGAGAGGATAAATAGCATAAGTGAAGGAGTCCACTTATAGAATTCGAAAGATTACAAAGATCTACTTTGAAAAGGAAGCTCTAGGAGTTATCAAAAAGTGAGGAGGCAAATTGGCGCCAAAAGGCCAGGATTTCATGGCTGAAGGGAGGTGACTCAAACACCAAGTTCTTTCATCTGAGTGCTAAAATAAGGTTCTTGAGGAATCACATCAGCCAAATGGTAGTGGGCAACTGAATCATCTCTAAGCCTGAGGAAGTAAAATAAGAAATTGAAAATCACTTCTCAAACCTGTTTAGAGAGCCCAGCAATTATAACCCAAGCATCGAAGAGGACATAGGCAAAAGACTATCAATGACAAGGACTGAGTTCTTGGAAAAGATTTTTACTAAGGTGGAGATTTGTGTAGCAATTGGCAGTTATGTAGGAAGAAAAGCACCAGGATCTGATGGATTCAATCTCATATTTATTAATAGATTCTAGGGTATGCTCAAACCTAAGATTTTGAGCTTGATGAGGGAGTTTCACCTGAATGGTAGATTAACGAAAGTGCTGAATGCTACATTCCTTACTCTTATTCCCAAGATCGACAACCCTCAGAACCTCAATGACTACAGACCCATAAGTCTGGTGACCTCTATGTATAAAAGCTTGGCAAAAACTCTGGCAGAAAGACTAAAGCAGGTGCTACATGAACTCATTAATGAGAGTCAAATTGCCTTTGTTAAAGGGAGGAAGATTATGGATGGCATTCTCTTTACCAATGAGATCATAGATTACTAGAGAAAATAAAAGAAATCAGGTTTTGTACTAAAGGTGAATTTTCATAAAGCCTACGACAATCTCAATTAGAATTTTATCCTAGACATGATGGGAAGCTTTGGATTTGGGAGAAAATGGATCAATTGGATCAAGGGATGTATATCCTTGGCAACTCTCTCAATTTTAGTTAATGGTGGGGTAACTAAGTACTTTGCTATGGGTAAGGGTATTAGGCAAGGGGATCTCATATCCCCCTTCTTGTTTGATATAGTTGTAGAAGGCCTTAATATCTTAATTCAAAGAGCCAAAGAGGCTTGGCTTATCAAGGGAGTGAGTTTTGGCAATAATGGTCTGAACATGTCTCATTTGCAATTCGCAAATAACACTAATTTTTTTTATCAAAATGACATAAGGGAGCTGAGGTACTACAAAAGAATTCTTAAGTGTTTTGAGTTGATGTCAGGCTTAAAGGTGAATTATCACAAGAGTTTGATATGTGGAATAGGAGTTGATGAAGACCGAACAAGCAACATAGCTGAAGATTTATGCTGCAAAAAAGGTAATCTACCTTTCAAGTATTTAGGTATTCCCTTGGGTGCTTCACCAAACAGGATGACTACATGAGAACCTGTTATTGAAGCCTTCAAAAAGAAATTAAGAAATTAGAAAAGGAAGTATCTCTCCTTTACAGGAAGATTGACTCTTATCAAATCGACCCTATCAAATCTCCCTATCTTCTACCTATCCCTTTTTAAAATGCCAAAGAAGATCAGCTCCCAGCAAGAAAGGATTCAAAGGAGGTTTTTCTGGGGTGAGGAGGAGGGAGAAAAGAAACTTCATCTCATTGGGTGGGACAAGATCCAAACACCCATTGTGAAAGGAGGTCTAGGAGTGGCTCCCATTGTCACGACCCAAACCCAGGTCCGTGAGCTAAACCCAAAACATGCCATACATAAACCATATCAATAGGTGGTGATGCCCAAGAATTTAGAAAATATAGTACATATCATTCAAAGATTTAACATGACAAACCAAGTTCCAGAATTACATTCCCAAGTTTACCACAAATGTTTAGAGTAACATACAATATTAACTATCCCTTTCTTTACATCACTTTCCTTAGTTTAATGTACAACAAAAACAAAGACAACATATCTTCATCTACTGGCCCTTCCCAAAAGCATCCATAACTTTGGTGTCACCCTACTTTTCGGAACCTGAAATGGTTTGATATATATACATGAGCTGAAGTTCGTAGGATAAAGATTAACTCATATATAATGCATGATTTGTGAGGTGTGATGGATGTAACCAAATGAAAATGCACATTTTTATCAAATCAATTCCTTTAACACACACATACTCACGCACACCCAGATTTATCTCCATTTATCCACTCGTTTACCATTCATAAGTCCTTTATTTTCTTTCTCGATTTTCACAAAATCATGTCACCTTTAATGAACCGGTGTCAGGTGCAGCTTATAGAAACCCCTTCCTATTAATCCCAATAGGCTACGCGAAGCCATTGGGTAATAGATAGTTCTATAACTCACTACGCCACAACACCACATTTCGGGGACTAATCCGTGGGCATGTGGTCCCCATCTTGCGCAAGTTTTTCGTCTTTCACTGCGTAGTCCAACCTACAAATGGTTCCTCTCCCACTCTTTACCATAATACACCATTAATTATGTTTTCAAACCCAAAGTTACCATCACAACTTTCATTATACATAATCTCACTTCACAACTTTCATTATATAATTTCTCATAAATCACAGTGTTACCAATGTCTCATAGATCACAATGTTACCAAATACCCATAACACAAGTTTGATATCAAGAGGACCACATCATTGTAAAAGGTTTACACCCATCATGTACATATATCAATTTGAAACTCACTTTTACTGTTAAAGGAAACCCAACCAATGGGTCTACAGCATGCATCCCAACTCAATCTAACTATATGTATAGGTGTGTCATAGGCTCAAGGGACTAGGAATTTAGTAAAAAGGGCCAATATTAATGAAACCATGTTTTTCCAAAACATTTGGCTAAAAACGGGTAAAAAATGGTTTTGAAATTTTGACATACCCTCACTAATTTAGTCATTGCTTTTTATACAAAAAGCATTTTCTTGTGAGGGTAGTCTTTTTGGAAAGAGGACTTCTGGGGCTTCGATTTGAGTACAGGAACGATCCAATTCGGCGTCCGGATGAGGGAGTTATAATCCAACGAAGTTGGCCCTACGCAATTAGTCCGCTTGAGCGGATGTCGGGTGCTTGAGCGCCCAACCTTCTACCATGTGAGCACTTGAGTGGACAGAGCTCCGCTCAAGCGCGCTGGCACCCGAGAGAACCCCAGATTTGTCCCTGTTTTGAGTTTCAAACCTCATAACACATAACCCTTGATCAAACCTACTCCAAATCTTTCTTTCTAAACCAAAAACATTAGATTCAAATCTCAAAACCCCATTTTGATTGCACAAATCATTGATTTAATGGGAAATCACCTTCCAGAATCTCCATTTTTATGAAATCTAACTCAACCCATACACAAATTTACTAATACGCTAATTAAGCATGCAATTGACTCAATTTTTACTCATTTACACAAAATATCAACCCAAATCTACGCAAGAAATGTGAGATAATCTAAATCCTACCTTGGATTTGCTCGAAAGCTTGTGATTTCTTCAAATCTCCCGCCTAGGGTTTGGATGTTGGGTCTCCTTGCTTTTCCAAAGCTTTATCTTCAATCTCCTTGCTCCAAAGCTTGATCTTCACCTTGATCACCCTTGATCAAGCCCTGATCTTCAAGATTTAAGCATGGAGGATTAGGGTTTGGAGATATAAAGGCCCTCTCTCTCTCTCTCTCTCAAGGAGAGAAGAAGAGATGAGAGAAGAGAAAAGGAGAAGAGAGAATGAGGTGTGTGTGGGTCTCCTCATGTGGGATAGTATAAGATATATATGTAACCCAACTTTCTCTCTAACATTCGAGAATTCTCTGAACTTATCCCGATAGCCCGCTCGAGCGGACCCCCACCGCTCGAGCGGTGGTTCCTAAACCTGAATCTCAGTAAATTTCTTAAATTAAACTCCAAATCTCCAACCTCACTTTTATTACCACATTCCCATTTTTTCATAATTATGTTGTCAATACTAATCATTATTTTATATCTCAAGAATCATTCCTTAACTCATTAATTCGATCATGAACCTCCATACCATTAAAACTCATACTCTAATTTTTTTCACACCATAATATTTGACCGAAAGCGAAGATCAACAAAACAAAATAAATACGTACCGGATTGTCATAACCTTCCCCCCTTAGGAATCTCATCCCCGAAATTCGATCCTCCTTAAGACTCAAAAAACTCGGGATATTTGGACCGAATATCTGACTCTCTTTCCTAGGTTGCTTCGTCCTGTAGACACCCCAATTTGACCCCGCCTAATCTTAGGTGAATTCGATGATGAAAACAGATGGATTAGTGCCTCCGTATGATCCTCAGGAAGTGATCCAAGCTCGGTATTTGAACCCAAAACCTTCAAACCAATAAAATTTTGTTGAACCATCGAAACTTGCTGCCCAAGTAAGGCGACCGCAAACTTTCATTGTGGCGACCGCCATGGAACTTTGTAGAAACCCTAGCCAAAAGTGGCGACCGCCACCTTTCATCATGGCGACCGCCAGCCTCCACTATGGCGACCGCCATAGAACTTTGTGGAACCTTTCAAAAACCTGGCGACCGACAACTTGCATTGTGGCGACCACCAACTTCAAATGGTTTGACGTGTCCCAAAACGTGGCAACACCTCATTGGTTGAAGAATTCTATAAATACCGTACCCCAGCGTACGTTTTCA